>JARQTC010000389.1:19533-141520 GCA_030142495.1 Cephus runcator | reverse complement strand
GCCGATAACTCTTCCATCTCCCTCGAGTCGTCTCTTTAAACCAAATCGAGAGCGTTCCTTAGCGAATCGGTACGTAAATTTTGGAGATCCTCCACGGCCGCTTCCCCAGGGCGTCGGGCGATAGCTGGGCACCACATCCTTAACTCGGGCAGGAGGTTCCTCCCTTGCTCTTAACCGTATCAAAAATTTATCTCCGCCCGCTCTACAGCCCTTTGCCCATCTCCAGCGGGGCGCCGGTATCTCACCCGGACTTCTGCCGGTCTGTGAAGACGTCTCCGTCGGGTACTCCCCTCTGCCGGGCAACTCGGTACGTCGAGACTATCTCCCCACGGCAGATTCGAGCACCTCGACCTCAACTAAACAATATCGAAATCTTCAGAGAGCATTGGCATAACAATACAAATCAACCCGAGAGCGTAGCTTCTGAGCAGGGTGGCGAACCGAAGGGAATCCGAAATCGAGAACGTTATCTATATCGGTAGCCGGAGTCGCCTTATGACCGTGAATCGAAAACTCACGTCACAAATTATAATGATACGTATAACAAAAAAATAATTGTTAAACAATTTTTTACTTTAGGCTCCAGTTGTGTATGTGCCAATGAATTCAAAAAGTGATCACTGCCTGATGATGGATATGGGTAACCTTACTATATGCAACACACTGAAGAAATTAGAAGTTACCAATGATGCTGGAGAATCACCCATCGTCGATGAAATGAAAATCGACTTGCAAAATATAAAACTGTCACGGTGAGATGACATCTCTAAGATTCGTTCCCTATATTTTATGCCGCACGTCAAACTACTTTACATTCGTATAATCCTTTCTTTTCAGGGTGCGATTGAACAAAGATAATTTTGTACTAGAGAATGAGGTGCTACTGTTGCAGCCAGTCAGTTTCACATTACTGATAAAACGCAATTTATCCACTGCTTGGTTCACGTCAATTCCAGATATCGATATGTCAGGCAGACTAAACCTAATCGAACTATTACTTAGCCAAGAAGATTATGCCATGGTAATGAAGGTCCTGGAAGGGAATCTTGGAGAAACAATCGAAGACCCTAATCCACCTAAAGTTGTTGATCTACGAGACCGAAAACCGATAACAGAAGATTTGGAAAAAACACGAATACGTAAGTAGAGTTATAAGTCATCCTTACGGAAGCGAATTAATTGTTACGTAGGCCGTAGTGGCTAGCGAGGCCTTTAAATTTGATAACGAAAATTTATAAGTAACCAAAAGAACGTGAACAAAGTTTAAGTGAATTCCGAGCAGTAAGAATTCATTCAATGGTGGGTTCGCTGCTAGTTTAAGGTGTTGAAACAAATCCTTGCTTATATTGCAGGAAAATCTGAAATGGGAACCATACAAGAAACTGAAACTTCCGAATTTCAAGAACAAAAGAATGTACACACGGCTATGAAGTTCGAATTCATCATGGATAGCTTCGTCATTAACTTGTTCATGGGAGGATCTAAAACGGTAACGTTATTTTATTCTAAGGATAGTCCAATGCAATCGATACGTTGAAAAGAAGATATTTTAATAAAATTATAAATTACGTGCAGTTACAATCACAAGCCTCTCCTTTGCATCTTCCGGAAAATGGATTGGCCAAATTCAGCCTCTCGCATTTCGCGCTGAAGGGTCGTATGTTTGCCGACGGTCTTCTTGCTACTTCAGTTCTTCTAATGAACTGTACTTGGGATGATACCAGACAGAATAGACAAGGTTCTCTTACGACAATTATGGAAAGAATCACAGAACCGTCTGCGGAAAATTTGTCTTCGGAAGATGAAGCTCCGTCTGGCAGAAGCATGGTGGATGTGACGATCAGAAAAGGACCAAACGATATCTTTGGTATGTCTAAGATTTTAAATATTGTGCCGGCGATTATTTATTTTTGTACTAATTAAATATTTATATATTTTTTCTTGCAGTGGATGTTAGAGTTTTCTCTTTCAGCATAATAATATCTCTCGATTACCTAATGAAGATAAAAGATTTCTTTAACGTCGCACCGACGGCAACTAATCAAGCGATCTCGCAACATTCTCAAAAGGGTATCACAGAAGCTGTTCCCAAAAAGAAAATGGCACAGACTTCATCTCCAGTTGCTGCTATGATTACGATTAATTTGCACGTGGAAAAACCAGACATTATACTTCTCGAGGATATGGATGATATCAACTCCAACTGTATTGTACTCAATGTAAGTCCTGAACTTCTTGAGTCATGTGATATAAATTTTTTTTAAATGTAGTCAAACACGTTATACTTTTTTTTTTAAGACTGAGCTGCTGCTGAAGTTACGTTTGGTGGGTGAGCATCAAGTTATAACAGGTTCCATTAAAGATTTGTCTCTATCGACTGGTGTTTACAATCCAGCTAAACGATCCGATAGTATTTACCAAGTAAATTGATAATTATACTACTCAAGAAAAGACTTTGTGGTATACTAAATATACTAATTTAAACTGTATGAATCCTTTAAGGTCTTAAAACCATGCAGTATTAGTCTAGCAGGTTCTACGCCAGAAGAAAAAGGACTGCACGTGGACGTTTGTTGTACGGATATTCATTTATCTGTGTCTCCAGGTACGGTAACCTAATAATTTGTGGATATCGAATGTCAATATAGAAAATTATAATAATTAAAATATATTTCAGGAGTAATTGAAATATTGAATAGAGTCGTTCAAACGGTGACCAAAAAAGAGGAGGAGTCTGATGAAATTGTGAAACGAGAACCAAATTATGAAGGTGTATGGATCATTACACCATTCTATGAGGATAATTATTGGTTCTTGAAAACAGGTACAGTCCACGATAAGCTTTATCTTGAATAAAAGTAACTATATTATATCATGTATGTCGTTTCTCGTTTATAGAAGTAGCAGTTGAAGCATTTGAAGACTTGTCATTATCCGATGACGAGGACACAGCGGTATATAAGCCAGAACTGGCTATAGTATCTGCACCAACTATATTGTTAACATTAGAAGCTGGTGTGGGAAACAAGACACTGCCAATGCTATTACTTCATTTGGGCTTCCAAAGTAATGTCAATGACTGGAGTTCTAAGACGGTACGTAATTTACGACGTTTTAGGTGTCACAACTAATTACTCATTGAAAAATAAAAAATGTATTTACAGATGAGCGTTGAAGCTACCATGACAGTAGTTATGGCTTATTACAACAGCCGTTTGGCGTTATGGGAACCACTTATTGAACCTATGGAAGGTATTCAAGATGGAAGGCGTATTTCGACACCTTGGGAAATAAAGACTAAGGTGATCTCGGATCATTTACATATATAAAAGAGTACTTTTCTTTCAAAAATATTTGTATATTAAATTTATATATCTTTCGTCTCCAGGTTCAATTCAATGACCTGTCATTGGGCTCGAAAGGCGCAAGTGCAGTTAGTCCAAGTTCCGAAATAGAACCAGAAGAAATACAACAGTCAACTAAGATGTCTATTGATGTATTGTCTTCCGTAAGTTGAATTCGTTACAAAACAAATTGGACGAGAATACTTTCATTTTTGAAAAATACAAATAAATTTTCTTTCCATTATCTTGTACAGGAAAATTTAGAAATAACGGTTACAAAAACGTGTCTGGATGTTCTCAAACAATTGGGTAATGCATTCTCCAACGCAATGGAAGCCAGTAGTAAAGGGCATTCTCAAAAAATGGCACCATACATATTGAAAAACGAAACTGGTCTAACAATGACTCTCGACTTAGAGCACAGTTGCTTCAAGGTAAACATTGACTGTTAAGATTCCTTTATATACAGCCAATAAACCGTTTTATTCTTAGGTGGTGGATGATGGCATGTCTGTAACATCTCAGCAAAGCAAAGGGTCGTACTCTGAAGTTATACTGGAGTCTGGTGCAACGGTACAATTGGCACCGAAAATTTTGAAGAAGAATACAGAAATTCTCGAACAGTTAAAAGCTGAAATAGTTAAAGACAGCGCCGACAGTAAATTTACCGTCTCGGTAATATCCAATTTATCAAAAACATTCACTCGACGACTTAATTTGCCTCCCTCACCATTTTAATGGGCATTCGAATCAATTGCTTTTGTTGCAGTTCAAGGGTATTCCGAATAAATTGGAAATACCTGTACTAAGGGCGGACAAAAGATTTTTCTCTCTTAAATATCGCAAGGAAGGATCCGAGGAATGGGGTATAATATCAGATGTGACTGTCGAAGAAGGCAGTACCATTGTCATCCTGAGGAGTGTCCTACAAGTATATTAATTAGTCATTTATTAATAGTCAATTATTTAAATATAAGCAAAAGTTTAAATAATATTATTTCGTTGTAGGTTCACAATCACTTCAGTGAGCCGGTCTCAGTATATTACATGACAAAACGTGGTAATGAGGTAGAATGCGTTGGCACTGTGGGGCCAGATGAGCGATTGAATCTTCCATTAGACGCAGTCTACGCACCAATTAATATCTATTGGTTATTCTTCAGTGTTAATGGGTCAGTTACATAATATTGTAGTACTTATACTCTATCGATATGCTATGTAAACAATACTTTTTTTTTGGCAGATATATGGTTTCGATAGAACCATTTGTCTGGAAAGATCTACAGAAGACAGTATCCATGATAAAGCTTTTAAAGTGTGAAGCACGATCCAAACAAGAAAATGCTGAACCATTCTATATCAAGGTATATTGTTAATTATTATTTCTAATTTAATATTACACTAGAGAATTCTATTTGGTGTCATTATTACAATAGTCAATTTTCATTGAAAAATAACAATGACACTTTTTCGGTGAAAAAGTTTGTAGGATATACACACTATATGGTAATACAGGGGAACCTCTCATTTTTTAACCAGTCGGGACCGTGCTAACTCTCAAATTTTAAGTTGGCCTTGAGTCTCCACCTTTCATTTTCATAACTTTAAGCTCCGCTTATTTCGTATCTGTGCATGCATTTTTCGTTGTGCACAGGTAAGCGTGTATGAATAAACTTTACTGCGCAGTCTGTTGTGCACAGCTGCTCTGATTGGTGGAAATTGCAAGACAGGGGAAGAGCTCAGCTCGAGGGAAAATTTAAAATTGAGAGGTGCTTATGGTTAAAAAATGAGAAGTACTTAAAATTGGAGGTTTCACTGTACTACGTAATAACGCGCACATAACGCTGCTACAGATGGCACTTTTCTTTACTTTTAGATGTTTTTCACGATGATCGTGATCGGTAGTATCCTTTATAATAACAATACTATCGGTCTATTGTTAAACATTCTTGAACGACGCTTGAAATTATCTCGATTTATCAGTTATGCTGTGAATGCGTGCTCGCGACAATTAAGTTCAGAGCCCCCAAAATATGTGGAAGCACCTATTAAGGTACTACCTCCCTTTCACGTAGTAAATCTGTTCAAGATTCACTGGCACATCAAAAAAGTAATTCTTCTAATCATATTGATTAATTGAAATTAATCATTGCCAAAATATGAATCTTGAACACATTTTGTTGTGATTCCAATGTTATAAGCGTAGAGTTCGTCAAGTTTATTTCCTTGCGTTTATTCATTAACACCAGTGACGATAGTATTCGTTGCATGCACTGTGTCCATTATTTTAACTTCTGCTAAAACTGTTAGAGGTCAGTATTTTTGAAGATTTAGATGATCACACATTACCTCAGCTACGTTGACTGCAAGGTGTAGTTCACATTTGATGTGTAAAAAATTAGTAATTCAAATAAATTTTGATCTTTCAGGCTGTCGGGGAAATTGAACAAGTATACTTTGAAAATACTAGTAGACACACAATGGCAAGCACCATTTACAATATTCACCTGTATCCGTCCGTGTATTTTAAGAATTTCTTGCCCATTAATATTATTATATGTCTACCTGGATGCGCAGAAGAAAAACTTTTACCAGCAAGCAAAACTTTGCAAATACCTACTATCGATCCTGGAAAGTCCAGCATCGTTATTAAGGTATGCAAAAATAATTATAAAACAAGCGAAAAGTTCGTGTGATTCCATATAATATAGATATCTTTTACAGCTTTTGAATTATTAAAAATCACTATGTTCCCTACTGTTAATAGCTACCTCAATACTTGGAGAAAGACTGGTCGTGCAAGGGTGAAATCCTGGCGAATCCTCCAGAATTTGCCGTGTGGTCCTTTGAATCCTTCGACAGTGCCCAAAAAGTAGTCATGGACTTGGGCATGCACACGTCCTTTAAACACGGCTCTATTATAATGGCCCTATACTGTCCATTCTGGATGCTTAACAAAACCGGCCTCATGTTATCTTACAAGGTATGTTTGAATTTCAATTGTGATGTATGTGCAAGTTTTCTTAACTGTTATTTTATAGCTTAAGGGATCATATACGTTTCTGATTTTTTAAAAATCGAAAAAAAGAAATTTTTCCAGGTACATTTTTTTAAGAATATTTTAAGGCAGTAGAATTCGAATTCTTGTTCGAGCTGCAACCGTTTGAGCAAAATAAATAGCGCTGCTCCGCAGATAGCTCTCCAGTACGTTCGGAAAGCATATCAAAACTTTTAACGCGTGTATCTCAAAATAGTATTTTTGAAAGGGGAGAGGGGGGCATCCTAACGTTTTATCGAATCGATTTCTCGGGAGGTGAAAACTATTTTTTATTAAGGTTAACGAATTTTTATTCAAAATGAAAAATTCACAGTTTCTTGGATCCCAAGTGGTGATTTCTCTTTCTAAATCCTCCCATTTCCAAAACTTTTGAACTTTTAAAATTCGTGCCCGTGACCCGAAAACTATTGCTATGAATAGTAAAAAGTATCTCCACGTTTCCATTTTGGACGAATTGGACGAACTGAACCATGCCCACCGTTTTTACTTTGTTAGTAAAAGACGCTACAGCGTATATCTTTAATATTATTAATATATTATTAGTATATTATTATTTTTCTTCAAAACAAATATTTTTGTAAAGAACAATCATATACTTTTGAATGAAAAAAAATGATCCATTTAGATCAATGCTTTCCGTTCAAAAATATTCTGAATATTGAGCATTTTCCGGGAGAAGTAACATATATGACCTCTTAATATGTGATACTCGTTTTGCACTATTCGTTTTTATTTATTTGAGTTGTACTTATACTTATCGTTAGCATTTAATTTAGTTTGGATTTACAGTACTTTAACTTTTCATCGCTGAAGCATAAAAACATTCTTCAAGCATTGTTTTTGCCTGTTGTGTTGTTTTCTGAGAAGTAATAAATAAATACTAATAATTAATTTTTGAGTACCTCATTTTAAGAAACTATTATTGTCACTCATCACATTATTTTATGATTTGAATTTATTAGCACAAATTACAATAAAAAAATTAGAAAGTTCTCACTATACTTTTGCAAGCTTCAGACTACAATGATTTACATTAAAATGTTGATGTGCTCTTTATTCTTCGTCGACCTCACAAAAACTTCAATTATTTTACAGAAATCAAGTAAAGCAGGCAAAGAGCATTCGAGCCCGATCAAGGTAGAGAATCATTCTTCCGTAGTGTATCGATATGCTTTTTAATCAGTGAAAGTATATAAGAGGATAAAAAATTAATATTACATATAAAACTGTTAAAGGTGCAACGATACGAATGATTTATAACATCGGTGATAAAATACAATTAACATTAGTAGAAAAATTAAAGGGGATAAAAATATCAACTATAAATCACATACTACCGGTTGATCGATTACTCGGTAGAAAACTGTTACGCGTATATTCTTCTCGATTTCATCTAACATTTGGAAATCATACTCTAACCCATTTCTTCTATCAAACTAATTTGGTCGAATGACTTAATTTTACGAATTTATTACCCACGATTGATATTATACATTTTTATATTACCATGCAAATTCATAGGCAATACTTTCTGCTATAATACATATATACACAAAAGAGTGTATCTTTCAGAAATTGGTTTCTAACATAAAACCTCATCGGTCGCATGGGCGAAACAGGAAGAAGAAAGGACATTCGGTGAATTTAAGTTCTCTTTTTTCAGTCTGATAACATGCAGCTTCGTTTAGATTGTCACCGTTTAATGAAGATGCCAAAATTTTCAACTGACAAATCTAAATATGCCAGTTTTATATTTAAACGCACATACGTCGTAATTAACATGGAGCTTCGTAGAGTTCTAAGCGAGGACCGTTACCAGAATTGACATTTTTTTGAACGAGAGTCTGGAATGGCAATTGCCTAAGTTGTAAAAAAATTTCTTAATTCAAATGCATCCACGTTCGCTGCTAATAGCTTTTTCATTTTTTTGTGGTACTATTTATTCTCTTAACATTATTGTAACGCTCACTTACGTTACAACCCGTAAGGAGGGGGCCTGTTAAAAAGATATTGACCTACCGGTCCAACTGTATGTCAAATGGTGAAAAGTAAAAAGACTAATCTATGCATTCCTTATAAAATCTAACGTCTGTGAAGATTTACTGGATTATGGATTGTGTGCATAACATGCTTGACAGCACTACTGAATGTTTAAACTGTATGATAATGTCACGTGTAAGAAAAACTTCAACCTATTTTATTCTATTTGCAGAGCGGAGAGGATCACCTGAACGTTTTATATCATCCTGAAACATTCAAAGGACCAATATTGTTTTCCTTTAGTTCGAAAGCATTTTTCGGCAAGAAAAAGGCAATGATTAGAATCGAAGACGGCGAATGGTCTGATAAGTTTTCAATTGACGTTGCTGGAAGTAAAGGAGTCGTTTCATGCAAATATAATGGAATGACGTACAAGGTACGTGAACGACATTTTTCATTTGACTAAAGTTTTGTGGTTAGTATACTGAAGAATTATTTTATAATTATATTGCTATTATCATAGTAATTATATATATATATCTCATTTTTATATTGTTTTTCAGATTGGTGTACATAATCAGTTAACATACAATTCGCTAACAAAACAGATTACGTTTACACCTTATTACGTTTTGATAAATAACGCAGACTTTCTCATGGAATGTCAAGAAGCCGATAGACCGGCAGATCCTCTTTTCAAAGTGAGTTTAGGGAAGAAAGAATTTTTTAATTTGTTATCACGTATATGCATTGATTTTATACTTAAATATTCTAGGTACCACCTGGGGAATGTACTGCTCTTTGGCCTCGGTCTGAACACGAACAGAAAACTCTAAAAGTTAAGGTGGCTGACTATCCTGAAAAAACCGCACCATTTATTTTCACGGACGTGCATACTACTCTATTAAAATTGGATAATAAGGTTTGTAAGACTAAGTTCCTATTGTACCAGTCTGCTTCAAATTTTAAATCCCAGTTAAACTGCTATAAAATATTAATGATCTGTAGATTTACGATTTAAACGGGGCTTGAAATTTAACTAACTAAAACTTAATGCAATTAAGAGTTACTGTACAATATATATACAGGGTTATTCACGACAAACTCATCACCGGAAGTTGCTTGTTCATTTATTTTTATGGTAGAACCACCTTCAAGTTATTGCGTTTTGTACTAAATAACCCACATTATATATACAGTAATTCTTCGACTTATGCCATTAATTCTCTTCCGAGCTTTGAATGATGCTTTTTGATATATAAATTCGTGTCAAAAGGTAATTAAGGTTGTGAGCACAGACCGTGTATCTACAAATTCTCAAAGCTCGATACGCTATAAGTCGAATATTTACTGTGAATATGTAGTCTATTTATATGGATATAATGTTAACAGTACGGCGGAATCAACGTGGATATACAAATTAACGAAGGTGGAACTTACATTTCCCTGTCTGAATACACCCCTGGAAGTGCTCCAGCCCTTATTATCAATCACACTCCTCAGACCATCCACCTCTGGGAAAAGGGTTCTATGAACGTGAGGTATGACTTTGTACTGGATTTATGCAATGTGAAATACTATAAGTATAGCTAACTGTTAATCCAATATTTTCATATGGTACTTTTAACAAAATAATCATCCTACAGATCTGTTCAGTCATTCAATCAAATGCTGTATACATGGGAGAATCCTTCAGGACCTAGGAAGATAGTTTGGGAAGACAATAATAAGAGAGAAATTGAGAATGATCTTCGAAAGGTATAGAATTCTAATTCTTCAAGTGTGCACGTTACTTTGCTCTGGGTACGTTCACTGTAGAATATTATAACTAATTCGTTGTTCTATTAATTCAGAATAGCCTTGGTACCTTCCAACTACCAGAAACCGACGAAGAAATCTATTTTGTTTCATTCCTTGATGGAATCCAGCGTGTTTTATTATTTACGAACAATTTGAAAATTGCTGAGGATTGCGAGTTAGCAGGTGACCTCGAATCAACTGAACAAGAAATTACATTGAGCATTCATGGTATCGGAATTTCCCTTGTGAACAATATCACCAGAACAGAGCTGTTATACATGTGCATAGCTAGGTAAAACTATTTTAATAACAATATCTTTTTTTATAAAGTTCAAAAAAATTAAGTATAAGGAACGTACAGCTCCGGAATAATATGGGAGGCACGCAAGGGAAATCGTTGGCGCGCTCTAAATACAAGAGAAGTTGATTTGATCGAAGAAGGGTATCAAAGGTACATGCGAGAAATACAAATTGCAAAGGACCCATCTTATCGCATACTTCTTGAACCGAAATTGGAGGTATGCCCTACAGTTTAATACCTATTAAGTTAATATCGTATAAAAGTTAAAATGCATTGAATGGCATTGAAATATTTCATTTATAGATTGATTATCTGAACATGGAAATGCTAAGACCACATCGTAAATATATTAGACGAACGTTCCAAACTGGTTTGTGGGTGCAATATCGTACATCCATTCACCAAGTACAGCTGCATGCAAAGGTAAACAGACTTCAAATCGACAATCAACTATCGGAGCATGTCTTTCCAGTTATATTGGCACCTGTGCCGCCGCCAAAAAGTGTTGCACAAAGTTCTGGTGAGTATATTTAATGACATACCAATGTAACGTATCTCTGTAAATTTATTTATTCAACTGTTACTACAACAATGAGAACTTTTTTTTACAGTAATGAAACCTTTTGCTGAACTTAGTATGGTCAAACGATTGCTCGAACATAGTACCGTGCAACAGTTCAGATATTTCAAAATTCTCGTTCAAGAGTTCCACGTTAAAGTGGATATTGGTTTTATAAACGGTCTCACAGGATTCTTTGAAACTAATGAAGTCAACGACACTGAAGAGGTAACGTTAAAAATACTCAAGCATAAAGTATAAAGCCTAATAAAACGTTGTTTCTTTCAGAGCGAACTGTTCCAAACTGACATGAAACTCGTACACGAGCCTCTTATTTACCACGTTAATCAAGTCAGGACCGCAGAGCAGAAGAACTTCTTTGATTTGTTACATTTCTCACCGTTAAAGGTAAAATATTTTTAATTAAATTATCACTAAGCTTGAATAGAGAATTTATATAGAGTTTACAATTTTTTAGATACACATAAGTTTCTCGATGGCAGGAGGTGGTAGTGGACCATCCACCCTGCCTCCTGTTCTTAATGTATTGCTTCAAGGAATCGGTGTCACACTGACAGACATCAATGATATCGTCTTCAAGTAAGAAGCACATTTCTCCATTAATAAGTAACGGTTTATAGACTCGTGATGAGATCGCCCAGTAATACATTTCTAACTGATTGATTATAGATTGGCATACTTTGAGAGAGATTATGTATTTATGACCCATAAACAACTAATATCTGAAGCAACAAGTCATTACACAGGACAGGCAATCAAGCAACTTTATGTACTTGTTTTGGGTCTTGACGTTATCGGCGACCCATACGGTCTGGTGGTGGGGACCGTGAAAGGCATAGAAGATCTGTTTTATGAGCCCTTCCAGGGTGCTATTCAAGGTCCAGGAGAATTCGCTGAGGGATTGATTCTTGGAGTAAGAAGTATGCTGGGTCATACAGTGGGAGGAATGGCAGGAGCAGTATCCAAAATAACTGGGGCCATGGGTAAGACATAGTGATTAACCCTTTGAAGGATACATTTTTTTTACATGCAATTTTTTAAACTAACCTGTTGATTTTGTTGGTCGCTAAATCCAAATCGGGAATGAATATATTTTTATTTTCAAAATTCAAAATGATAAATCTAATATTTTAGATAAAAATTACAAAACTTCGTTTCCAACAAATCTGGTATTTCAGTATTTTATGAATTCGGTTCACTATATTGAATTAACCATATTGAATTTGCCATTTTGAATGTTGAAATTTTGACTTCAGATTTTGAATCAGCTATAACTGCATTTATTCTTAAAAAGCAGGGTGTTTTTTGGACTATTTATAAAGACTTATATATTTACGATAACACCTGCATTATATATTTTTCAATATATGATAATTTAAGATCTGAAATGTGAAAATTATCATCCAAACATATTAAAAAGTCAATGATAATTAATTAAGTCAATTCTAAAATAGATATATCACCGGTGACACACCATAGTCCAAAGGCTTTAAAGAATCCCGAACAGGTTGGACCAGTACGCTAATCTTCATTATATTGCATGTGTAGGTAAAGGCATAGCTGCTTTGACATTTGACAAAGATTATCAACGAAAACGACAGGAGCAGCTTAATAAACAACCAGCTAATTTACAGGAGGGTCTTGCGCGTAGTGGAAAGGGTTTGGTAATGGTGAGTGACGGCGTAGTCTTTTTTATTACGAAAAAGTTATTTAACTTTAAGACTTTGACATGATTTACGAATATTGCTTTATATCTACGATAGGGTTTTGTGGACGGTGTAACTGGTGTGGTCATGAAACCGATATCAGGTGGTAAGGAGGAAGGTGTTGAAGGATTCTTTAAAGGCGTTGGAAAAGGAATGATGGGACTTGTCACAAGACCAACTGCAGGAGTTATAGATTTTGCAAGTGGATCCTTGGGAGCTGTTAGGAGGTATGTTGGAAATTGGATTTCTATATATATTGAAAATTGCATCGCAAGATTATCTTTTAATTGAAAATGTATTTCAGAGCGACTGATATGGGTGAAGAAGTGAAAAGAGCGAGACCTCCTAGATTCTTACAACCCGATAGCTTAGTGAGGCCTTACGTTAGATATGAAGCTGAGGGCAATAAAATTTTATGTGTAAGTTGCAAAGCATTTAAACTGAAATGATAATTTTACCGTTAATCTCATATTTTGCTTTTGTAGGAGGTAGAAAAGGGAAAATATGCGAATACGGATATTTATTTCTATCATATATTTATCAATAAGGATGTGCTGCTTCTCACTGATAAAAGAATAGCATTCATACAACACAGTGATCTTTTCGGAGGATGGAAGGTGGGTATTAAGTTCTATGTAATTAGTGCGCTAAGGGTCTGGTTAGAACTCGCCGTTCAGTGCTCTAAATTCTAAGAACGTATCCTAAGAGTTAACCAAAGTCTTACTGTATCTAAGGATATGCATATACATACATTCTTAAGAAGGTGTTTTGAATAATATATTCCGTCAGGTTGACTGGGCTTATACTTGGTCAGAAATCAATAGCAACCCCAGGATTATGGATAAAGGTGTTCAAATTAATATTAAAGACAATGCAAAAAAGAAGAAGTTGACTAATTTGTTTGGAAATACGGATCTGATTAAGATTATTTTGATTCCGGATTACAATGAGAGACAGGTAAATCTTGTATTACAAAATTTGTCTGACTATGTGAAATCTCATACTCATAAACAATTAATTTAGCACCTTAAAATTATAAATATTGATTAAGGTTCTGTTTCTTACAGTTACTGTGCAGAAAGATACAGGAGCAACTTAACCAGCATGGATCGTAACTTCATAAATTGTGATTGTGATAGTTATCTTTTGTTATTATTAATTTTGTACCTAATGGTATATTGTGTTATATGCCACGATTACTATAGAGTACTTACACCACGCGTTAAGTTTCAAAAGTTACTATATATAACATTGCAGCACAATTTAAATTACACTAAATAAATATAAACTCTGTTGCGAGACTGAAGTAATGAAAGCAAGGCTTAATGACGTAGTATGAGAATTAGTTACCTTACGACACTACCGTAGAATGGACTATACCAATTTTGAAATGAGATATATTTACAAATATTACGTACCTGCGAATATGATATGGGAATACTACTACAGTTTTTACATTTACTCTGCAAATTGCTATATCATTCTGAGCACAATAATTGCAAAATCATTCTGAGCACAGAGAAATCATAATATGTTTATAAATGTACCTTTATAGCAATCGTTAATTATTAAGAATATGCTGTAACGTTTTGGATTTGCTTTTTTTATTTGGATGTTTGGATTGACATTTTTTACTAGTCTAGGTAGGTTGATTTTGCTAAAGATGTCATGAGCCATTATATTATGGTAATTATTTTCCAGTCATTATACTTGTCACTTGTTTGCTTAGAAGTTAGATAAAAAAGATTTTAAAAAAAATGGATACGCAGTAAACTGGAATAACAAAAATTTTCTTCTCGTAAGAATCATATTTGTTCCATCTATTTCATATATAAGTTTATTTTTATAATTATAAATACAGTTAAACAGTTATTTCGTTGCGTTAAAATTGCGTTAATACCATTACCTAAAAGTTAATCAAATTTCCTACAAGCCAATGTGCGTTATGCATTTTAATGTTACGAAATGGAGCAACATGACCAGTGGCTTAATTCGAGAATTTCTGCTCGTCATAAAATCATATTATAGTTATCTATGCATAATCGATACAAGTAAAACATTTGATAAAAAATAAAGAAATTTAATATTCAAATACACCCTTAAAACTTTAAGAAATTCATTTATGACATAGTACTCGTTAACGTGTGATCAAAACTTAAATAATGAATTATACACATAATTTTTGCTTCGAAGGCTTGCAAGACTTCAAAAGTGTTGCAATGGTGCATGATACATGTATTTGACTATTTTATAATTTAAATTTTATACTTCTATGCCTTTATATAGCATTGCGCCGTAGGTATATTTTACAAATATACAAAATGAATCATTGAAACCTGTATCTCTTTAATTTACTTTTTTACCTACTACGATATTACGAGTATCATCTTGTCTCTGTTTAGCTGCATGCAATTGAGTGAGACACAATCATAGGCCACAGTGAGTTTAGAATAAGCATACCCTCCTTATGAACAGTTGCATCGATATTCAAATGTTCAATACGAATATGACAGCAAAACTGTCAAACAATTAATGGATTTACGACATATTTAAGATTTATTACATAAGACAAAAAGAAATAGAAAAATCATGGGATCGGGGAAGCAACGCGACGACCAATTATCTACTAGGGGACGAGCTTCATCACCTAGGTCTTATAATTAACCAATTCAAGTTCTACTTAAGAAACATGTATTTTAATAATTTCTTTTAAATGACTTAATTTAGTGATGGCCCTCCCAATTATCCACCACCACCATATCCGACAAACGAACCACCACGTTACCCGTATTCTCACGACCCGAATGATCAAATGATTCGTCAGGGACAACCACCCTCACAAGTCGTATCTGAATTGCCACCGCGACTACCAACCCTTGTGAAGGGTCAGAAGATCAGAAGCGTAAGCAAGACATGCTGCAGTTAGTTACTATAAGATACAAAGAAAATATACTAAATTTCGTTCAGGGACCCTACATGATCACAGTGACCGATGAAATGGTTGCCGAACGGGAGCGTCAAAATGAAGCTCTATATAGAGAATGGCTGGAAGAAGAGCGAATAAGGAACATGAGTCCTGAAGACAGAGAAAGAGAACAATACATGGGGCAATTTCGTTACGCTAAAATTCGACGGGCTTTCATACGAAAAGTCTTTTGCATAGTAGCGTTACAGTTAGTGTTTACAACAGCCATTAGTACTCTTTTCATAATGGAGTACGTAATAATTTCTATATTCTGAAACATGAATTTAAGATGTAAGATAAAAGAAAGCAGTTGTACGAATTCATTGATAACTCTTTATTAATTGCAGAGAAACGGTAAAGAAGTGGGTGCACTCGCATAAATACTTAATATTCGTATTCATGTAATGTATATGACATTTATTCGCTAATTATTTACGTATAACCGTTAATAATCATGATCTTACAGGCTAACTGGATTTGTTACATATATGCTTATAATTTGCTGTCAAAATCTGCGTAAAAGTTCTCCATGGAATTGCATACTATTATGCATAATGGTAATAAGACGTATATTTGTTTCAATTATTTTAATTTTAAATCAATATTATTTTCCATTGCTAATTAATAATATTTTTTTTATAACTGAGCACATTTCTCTAATAGACTCTGTCCTGGACTTACATGATAGCTAGTGCATCCACTCTGTATAATATTAAAGTAGTTATCATAGCGTGTGCAGTGACTATGGTAACAACTTTCGTTATAACTTTTGTAGCAACATTTACTAAGGTTTGTTTCTTTATTTTAAGTCAATATCAATAATAGGATTGATATTAAAATATCATTTCAGTGCGATTTAACGAACCGATCTGGATTAATGATTGTAATTATGGTGGTAGTTCTGTTGGCATGTGTTGGTATGACCCTTTCGAGACTCTTCACGGACATGAAAATATTACATTTAATATTTGCAAACCTGCTTGCACTATGCATCTGCGTGGTTATTATTATTCAGCTTAATGAAAATTGATATTTTTGTTCGAATATATAAACATTCATTTACTTACAGATGATGTTTATAACGGTACAAGAAATCATGGGTGGTCGACGTGCCGAATTGAGTCCAGACGAAGTTGTTTATGCCGTTGCACAACTCTATCATGACATTGTATTCCTTTATCACTATTTACTTCTAATAACAGACTTATGTATGGGATAGACACGGGAAACTGATCGACAAAAGATTTATGTACACAAAGAATGCAGAGAGTTATTCAAAATTATGTTTGACTTACGGTCATATTTGTCGTTTTCGGTTAGTAAATTTTTACCGGTTATGATTAGATTCTTTGCGATAAATAACCTTGGATTTATGGATATTATGGTTAGTATTCACTGTAAATCACTATTTTATCGTTACTTCAATGATTATTGACTAGTTTAAATTCACAAGAATAACGGTCGATTTCACAAACACGATTAGCCGTTTAAACTCTATTTAACTTAGCGATTAACCAAACAGTTACTTGCATTTTGATGATCAATCGAATTTAAACAATAAACTGTGTTTATCGAATCGAGCCTAAAGGCTGATGTAAGATAAAAAGAAAGGATATCAAACTACAATCTACCAATATGAATTCACATCCACAGTTCCGCACAGACTGACTGCTCCCTTGATGCAGTCTTAGCACTTCGGTGTCATTGGTGGAGGTTGTATGGAATATTTTTTAACGAACATGAATCTCTTCAATGTTTTTATATGAATAAAAGTTACTCCTCATAGCATGTGTTATATTTGTATGAAGAGTGAATAAACATGCGGTTAAGGTAATTTCAACGTGAGTGCCGTAATGGTTGTTTGTTCGAAATATCAAATTGATGACTTCTTCATGTTTTATTTTTTGACGTCCCGTTAAACAACTGTAGTAAGAACCTCGTGTGACAATTGGTAGATTTCAATGAATGAAGTGTTATCATTGGTTACAGTGCATCCGCTACGTAAAATAATACACCTATTGTGACAGTTATGCTAATTTTTTCATCACGCAAAAGTATTTTAGGAAAAATTCTTCTGTATAATGTACTAAAAACTAGGATCACAGAGAATCTGATTTTCTAATTGTATTGTCGTTATTTTGCCCTATACTAATATGTTTAAATGTAGTTATTTCTAGCAGAAACTCGTTCAAGAGTCAAGAGTGTGATTAGTCTCTATCGATTTCATATTTGAGTTGATTTTGGAAAAAAAAAAGAATGTCCTGGGCTCGTCCGGGATTTGAACCCGGGACCTCTCGCACCCGAAGCGAGAATCATACCCCTAGACCAACGAGCCATATGATAGGTACATTTTAATATATTGTACTAACACAATAATTTCTAGAACTCATTGTAATGTGATATTCTTAAGGCAACGATCTCAAAGAATTAAAAATATTATGAAAATTCCTGTCTCCTCAGGTATACACTATACGCTTTGAACAATCAGCACGTTACCATATCCTTATGAAACGGCACTGAACTTTATCATATGAAATCAAGAAATTAATTGCATTTGCATCAATCGTACACGAACCAAAAAAAAAAAACATGAAATAAGTGCAACAAACTATATAAAAATAGTAAATACAGTGTAAACAACATACTCCTGTGTTAAAGTGCAATGAGCTGGAAAATGAATACACGTTATCTTCAGTGGAGGTAAAACGTGACCTTTTAACTGTTTCGTCAGAAATTAATTGCTTCGGTTGAGTGATTCACCATATAAATGCGTACAATAAAAGTAACCCACCCCTGCGCAACTGTAAGTGAAATATAACAAAGCCTTTTTGGAACTATTCGAAATACTATTGCTGCTGCTACTTTTGAAAGCCGCATGAGATAATAAAATTTAACGTGTGATAATACAGTAAAACCTTCTTGCTTGGGATGATTGCCAAGAAAATTGATGTTCTACTAAGCCACGTCTAATATAGTTTAATGTACGGGAACAATTCTGTCAAACATCACAGGGTACTGATCGTACAGACAGCTGCTGCCGCGTCTAAATATTTTTTTCACGGTCATTATTGTTCGAGAAAATTACAGGAAAATTAAAGATTACAATTTTTGTCCACTCTTTTATAATTAACATTTTCAAACGAGTATAATTCTTTGCAAAATCACTCTTCGATACTGTTTAGTTGTCAAAAAGGTATTTTATTAAGAGAAAATATTTCGTAAACAAGTTTTTATTTGATACATTGCTACATTACAACCATATACACCTTCTATCACATGTAACACAGAAAATTCAGATACGTCTAAGAAACATTATTGAATCGTAACAAATAGATTGACGCGTTTGAGCAATGTTTCTATAACGGGGAAAGTGTCAAAAAATGAACAGTCGGAGAAACTTGACGTCTAACGTTATACTTGTAGAAAATTTAACTTTTGTAAAATTGCACGTCTGTTTATATAAAATATTAATTTTTCTACGCATTTAGTTAGAATTACGAAAAAAAGCATATTAAACCGCTTTTTTGCAAATTTTCAAACACAAACACTACACAGGGTGACTAATGGCACCATTCGAACTTTATGCACTTGCCATGTCTTCAGAAATTTTGTTATTGACCAAGTAGACAACGATCCGATAGAAATCCGACATTTATTCCAGAGGGAGTTAACCCTAACGGTTCGCTATTTAAAATATTAGAAAGGGGAGAAAGAATCGCTCCGACAAAAATAATTTCAGTGTACCGTTCTAGGCTTAAAATTCGATATTCTTCAGAATGGTCAATTTTACGGTTATACCCTGCTTTACGTAATGGATACGTCTTTACCAAATTCTCGGTATACGATTCTCGCGTATAATGAGGGAAAAAAAAGAAGTTTGAAATTTCAATTAAAATACAGATACAAGTAGCATGACAACTATTTCTTTATTGAGTGATAAAGTCGACTTGATCGACGGTCAAATACAAAATTACGGGTCACATAAAATTATGTATAAATTTGAGTAAGGATAAGAAAATTGTATGACTAAATAAACATTTTTCTTATATTTTCACTAATTAACTTTTCAACTTCAAATCACGTATTAATCTTCGTTACTACTTTGTTTATGATGCTTGAATCACCTTATCGATAAGAGCACTCGCCAGAAGAATAGGAATTCAGATATATGAATTTACATAGTGTATCAATATAACACGACTGCATATATAGGTATATAGAACACGTGTTTGTAGGTTCTCCTATATATTGAAAGTCCGAACTGTCCAGCCTGGCATTGTACATTTAGTTATCTTTCTAGTTGAATGCAGTTGCTGTCATTATTTGTCCGACATTTCGTAAAGTCAGTTCGAAGCAAAGATATTTCATACTGCAAAGGTAAAAGAAGAATTTCCAAAATTTCCATTTTATTCTATGTTTTTTAATATATTTTATTTTTCATAATGAGTACTTGCCCGTTCTCAGATTTCAACATCGATTAGTTTTATAATTCAACTGTCAGAGTTGCTTTGCGGCATTAGCTTTTGTTAAAGTGAAAATGAAAAAAAGTTTCAAACAAATGTAAAGCATGAAATTGAAATTCAAAAAGCTATGTACCTACTGCTGTTGTTAATAATTTTGAAACTATTATTTCTTCTAACGTTACAGGCACTTTGCTGTTTCTCAAAAAAAGCTTTCTGAATGTCAATTTGATGCTTTACATTTGTTTAAAACTTTTTTCATTTTCTGTCTCACGTAATGGGACTGTACTGTTCGGACTACTTTAAATGATACAAAGGATTCTTATCGATCGACCGTTAACCTTTACAGTAATTTTCAAAATTCGTCTAGTTTCTAAAAGTTTCACGAAAATTGGATGAACTTCATTCTCAATTGTGAACCAACCGGTGAAACTGGAATAGTCGTTTATCGTGCTCGATTATTGCAAACTTCACACTCTACTTTGATACTTCGAGTGCTTAAAATATTATACTAAATATCCATACGCAAAGATCGATAATTACGAAATTTGTTGCATAATTAAAAAAAATGATGAAACGTACGTAATTGAAAACCCGCCATTTTTCAAGTGATTTATTAATTTCAGCAGCTAACAAAAAGTCATCATGTCGAAGCTCTTAAATTTCTATTCAATAATCTTTCTCCATTTTGCACCAAGGCTGCGAGGTAAGTCAGACATTTAGTACCGACCATTAGTGCAAGCAGTAATTTCGAAAATACTTTTTAAAAATCCAAATTGCTTACATACAAAATTATATTAAATTTTGATATCGTCGGGTGACAGGCGCAGCAATTCACAGTGAGCAATCCGGAAATCACAAAACTCATATCGATAAGTTGCCCATGTATTCTTACAAAAATCCTGAAGAGTGGAAAGTCTACAATTCAAATTGCAACGGCCAGAGACAATCTCCCGTAAACATCCTCAGCGCCAACATGGCGCTTATAGAAACAGCCAATCCGTTGACTTGGAAGGGATACCGCGAGCAACCGTTAAATATGTCCCTCGAAAATAACGGGCATGCAGGTAAGTTTTTGCATAGTCGTCCGCGAGTAAAATGTTTTTTGACAGATGCAAAAACAAGAAAATCCTCATCAAGTAACACGTGGCCTTGCATACGATTTGCATGGATGAGCATGGAACGATTATTTTATTCTTCTCTTTCGCTATCTATTTCAGTGAATTACACAGAATGCCATTGCCTAAGGATTTCGTTGTTTTCGATTTCTTAAGAAAAAAACGCATTTTATTCCTGAGCTGAGTAACGTTACGGTGATATTAGCATTTACTGCCAATCAGCAAACATTTAGAATTATTATTTGACAGTGGAAATCAAGGTTCAATGGGAACACAATCCACCGTATATTACTGGAGGCGCAGCTGGGGATTCCGTTTACGTCTTTGACAGCATGCACTTTCATTGGGCACATCATGACGAAGTAGGAAGCGAGCACACGGTCAATAATTACAGGTAAGGGTAAGTGAGTTAAATAGATAACTAAAAATAACTCTTCGTCGTGATAAAAGTAAAATTTCAGTTTTCCTATCGAAATGCACCTAGTGCACCACAATAATCGTTACCAGTCTTTCGAAGAAGCGCGGGAAAACTTCGACGATCTCCTCGTGGTTGCATTTTTCTACGAGGTAATTACCCAGACACACTTTTTATACCTAAAATAAAGAAACAAGCATTTCAAGATGACTCACCGATTACTTGTAAACACATTTCTTGCGATTATGACTTTTACGTAACTGTTGCATACACCTTATGACATATAAGTGGGCAGTTGACGCTATATAAATATACTTTATATAACGGAAATATATATATGCATTTTACAGTTAAACGGAGAATCAAATTATGCCTTGGATTCCCTTCGGGAAGGTTTGAAGGCAATAACGGAAACTGGAAGTCACGTAAATATCAAACCTTTTCCTCTAGAAAGATTTCACTTGGAATTTCACGACAAGTACACTGCGTATCTGGGATCACTGACAACGCCGCCGTGTCAGGAGTCGGTACTTTGGATATTGTCCTCGGAGCCATTGAGTTTGACTCGTAAACAGGTATATACCATTATTGTTTTAACCTTAGAGCTGTATCATGGGGTACGTCGATACCCCAGTGCCGTTTTGAAATCATTCGCGATTTTTCGTCGACTCTGTGAACTAGAAATAAAATGCAGCTGAGATTGAAAAAATTCCAACTGGACATTCCCAGATATTGCCACTTGAACATACAACCCGTTTGGATTTATATCGATTAGGATATAGTCATAACCCGGATAAATAGTCATACCAGTTGAATATATTTCCATAGTAATTTATAGAAGATCTGAATATACACTTCCTAATTGGACAAAGCCCAAATATACGCTAGCAGCAAGTAATTTTAGTTTTTTTCGAATCAGGTTTAAATTGATACATTAAACATTATCTTAAATGCCGAACGTGGGTTACAACCGAAATATATTTTCTGATTTTTTGATCAAGTTAAATCTATAGTGTCGAGACGAGGTATCCGATTCAGCAGTGAAAAGTTAGGATTCAAATATGGATCAAGTGCTTGGTTCGAACAAACCGCGTTTAATTGCTCCTCATGAGTTATCGAATTTTGTCCAATTGGTAAATATATATTTGGATCTTATATCAATTACTGAGGAATGTCTAATTGCAATTTTCTCAACTGGTCAAATGTTTAGCGGGATATGTCTAACAGATACGAATGTGTCTAATAGACACCAGTCCACTCGGCCTCCCAGGGTACAGCTAATGGTACGCCCAGGACTTGCACAGTTCCAGGGTTAATAAGTGATTAAGATTTCTCTTCTAAAGCTTTTTTTTTCTTGGTTTGTAGATTGAATTGTTCAGAACCATTCACCTGAGTAACAAGGACGACCATAATAACAGACCTACGCAACCTCTTAACAATCGTAGGATCTTCTACTTCTCGGACACGGAGTAGACATTTGTATAAACGAAAATATGGGACATGATTACCAGGATCAGGCAGATGACGTCATCACTGATTATACTGAGAATAAAGAAAATGAACGGCTCTTAATAGATTCTATGTATATGTATAGACCCACTGTGTATGTTCTATCTGCTACGCCCCTGGTGGATCCTTTGTATAGAAATGAGCTATGGTAGATCAATATGGAATTTTAACTTTAAATCGTATAAGATAAGTAAAATCTTTCTGCAGTTTGAAGATTAATCTTTAAGAAATTATATGCAACGTTAATGTCTAGTGCGAATAATAATCTGCGAAATTCACATAATCTTTTTAAATTTTATGCATCATTCATATAAGGAACCTAGACCTTTTTTATGTTCTGGATCTCAATATTATTTGCAACTCAAAATGCTAGTCCTGCTTCCTCGTACGTTCGAAAAATCTTTTCCACGGCATAGCAATATGCTGCTAGTCTTATGTCCAGGCAGAGATTATATTTATTAGCTGTTTCCATAATCCGCTGAAACATAAAAAAAGTCAATGCAAGTCCGATAATATGTATTGGATCTCGAGTCGAAAAATTAGCACCGGTTTGAATTTATTTATTCTACACAAGATTACGGGGTAACGGCACTCGAGTGAGTCAGCACCAGTCTGAACGTCCAGTTGTCAGTTATTTTCAAAAATGATGACTTTAGGTTGAAAACGGTGTTAACAAATCTCATTTTGAATCTCAAAGTTCAATTTTGAAAAATTTCAGGGTAGATTCAGACCAGAGGCAGCGGGTAGCGAAGACCAGAAGAATGAGGAGACCTAGGAGGAATGAGCAAATAGCATCGAGCTATTGACGTCCTAAATCAGACCCAAAGCATCTTGCCTATTGGTCGCTGCTCGTTATCTTTGGTCTGAATGAGCTGTTAGTCCCATTTTCAGCCTGAAGACTCTGACTAGTGATTTCAGGAGGATCTCTAAGTTAAGGTTAGTCTGTGTTTATATGAATCTCAGCAAATCGATTTTATTTCATAAGAATAAGGTTTATGTCTGTCTACGCGCTCTTGTTCTGTCTGTAGGATATCACAGGTTAAAACTGGTTGAAACTGCAATCGGCAAACCCAAAGAAAGAATACAGTTTGTATAGGCTCGCAGCGGTGCTAGATTTTCGACTGTGGCTAGTGCTAAAGTATTACGTAAGCTGCTGTTTCCATGGAACTGTCCAAACTACTATTAA
Source organism: Cephus runcator (assembly GCA_030142495.1). NCBI lineage: Eukaryota > Metazoa > Arthropoda > Insecta > Hymenoptera > Cephidae > Cephus > Cephus runcator. Next base: position 117,098 of record JARQTC010000389.1, on the reverse strand, counting down.
CTATGTCTCTTTCCGTCGCCGCTGATATTCTTCTCTCAAAGGCGTCAGTAGGCTTTATTTTAACTCCATCGATTTTGTCCTTTAGCGACTGTTCAACGGAATCTAACGAAAATTGAATCTTTAAGATTTTTAATGAAACAAATAAAAACATTCTCTATACCCAGTAGATGATAGTTAGATTCTCTTTCGTATTTGAAATGAAGTCTGCCGAAGGAGACATGACTGATATTTTTGATCCATTCAAAATACGATACTGTTACACCGCCACCACTCATGTATAAATCGGGAATGACCAATACGTTTTTTTTGAGAAAAATTTTATCAGCTTCCGGCGTACAGGGCCCGTTTGCACCTTCGGCTATTATCTAAGGGACACAGATACGTTGTTATTTTCATTAAAATAACTTTCTTTTACGTATCTAGATATTGCAGTCACTTTAGCTTGAATTTTCTTAGCATCTTTTCCTTTGACCAACTTCTCCGCTGCAGCTGGCACAAAAATGTCACACTTTTCATACATCAAATTCTCGCCACTGTATTCATCAGCACCATCGAACCCTTTCACAGTTTTCTTCTTGTTGATGTACTTTATCAGCGCCTAAATTATTACAAGGACACTATATTTTGCTACATGTCGTGTTGAACATTTTTTTTTTTTTTAGTTCAATACCTCGGGATTTATGCCATTCTCATTGTACAAAGAGACCTCGCGTTCTATCACTCCCACACATTTGGCACCGGCTTTGGTGAAATACACCGCGGCAAAACGACCAACGTTGCCAAATCCCTGATTCAGATAAAAGAAACAATTTCTTCACAGGACTTTCTTGTGCACTTATTGACTCAACAGGTTTTACACGTACCTGAATAATAAAAGTCTTATTTGGAAATCCAGTACTAAGGCCAATATGCGACATCCATTTTTCTTCAGAAAGAAAATTATCCACAGCATGATAAATTCCGCGACCCGTAGCTTCGCTTCTGCCTTGAACTCCACCCTGATTTATAGGTTTACCAGTGACCACAGCATGGGAATTTATGTCGTTCAATCCTAAAATCTTTATTTGAAGTAATCAGTTACTTTTTTTTTTTTATGAAAGTTACGGTCTACCTAGAGTCTTTGAGTAAGTGTCAGCCATCCAGGACATTTCTCTAGGACCAGTATTGACATCAGGAGCTGGAACGTCAATAGCTGGACCGATCATATTTTTTTTAACAAGTTCCAGTGTAAATCGTCTAGTAATCTTTTGTAATTCTTGAGCAGAATATTTCCTAGGATCTATGACGACACCAGCTTTGGCTCCACCAAACGGAACGTTACAGCAAGCACATTTAAATGTCATCAATGACGCCAGTGCACGAACTTCGTCTCTAGTCACGTCGGGGCCGAATCTCATGCCACCTTTGCAAGGTAACCTGATTGATCATGCAATGAGAATAAGTAATCTTATAAGTGTATCTCGCACCAGCAATACCTGTGCGTATTGTGATGCGCTCTGTATCCTGTAATTATTTCATATTCTCCATTGTCCCTCCTGATAGGAAACGTAACCTCAATCGTGTTCTGACAAACGGACATGACCTTAATAATCCCCTTGACTCGACGTGTTCGACCTTCTTCAGACAAGTCATGATACTTTTGTAAATCTTTCAAAAACGATTTTTCCATTATCATAACTGCACGATGATAATGATACTCGACCATTTCGAAAAAATTGGGATCATCCATTTTCTCGATTCCTATCAAATGTTCAGGCATTTGATGACTAGAACGTAAACATGAAGTAGTCTTAAGATTACGTCGAGTTAGATTGCTTAAAATATTGGGAGCTCGTAATTTATAGAAACTCTGCATTTTGGTACGAGAAAGAAAAAATAGTAATTGAATCGATAAAAATGTCAGCAATGCACTGGCATTTGAGATTCTTTCTTGTTTCAAGGAATGCAGTTCAGCCGATTCTATTTCAATGGTACTTACAGGATGATGCAAAGAAAAAATTCTTCAAAGTTTTCAGTGTACATTTATTAACATAAGTTTGCGGCCATGTAACAATATTACGCTCTGCAATAATGCACAGCGCTTGACGGATCAGTACAAATGGGTTCCCACCAATAAATAACGTCGGATACCTTTTCTCTAAATAGAAGAAGCACAGTGTACTCCAGGCCAAATGAATATAAGTTAATATAAAATGGATAAAACCGTGTTTCATTAACGATCCCATGATTCTTTTCATTAAAAGCAATGATTTCTTGATAAAAAGTGAAATATATAAATATTCAACGTCCTGCGTCTTTATCGCATCTCACATGATTAGTTTTAGAGAAAACGTATGATCGTACTGTTCCCGACGTTAAATACGATGTCGTGCATTAGGCGTATCTCGCGAATATCTTGTGGACACCTTACCCGGAAAAGGCAAATGAAGTATGAGTAAGGAGAAGAGACGTCAACGATCTGAGACGTTTAGATCATTTCTTAACACTGTAGAGGAGTTTTTATCGGCAGTAGTGAAAACTGCCGATGGAGAAAGATTATCGAAATACTGAATGGCCACACCGTTGATCATCGGCATAGCTTAACAAGCTCATTGGTTTTCCAGTTTATTAACTTGTCGTTTTATGGGATGACTAGTGTTCTTAGAAAGCGAGACCAGCCTCGGAGTAAGTGGTGAAGATTTTCTCAATAGAGTTCGCGTAAGCAGCTGTCCTCAGGTCAAGGCCCAGATTGAATTTCATCGCAGTCTTCATAATGGCCTGAGAGGAAATATGATATTTAAATACCTTGATTCTCTCAACACACAAAACTTGTCATAAGCCTAATCAATAAAGTTTACTGACCCTGGCAGACCGCTCCATGGTGTAGTCCAGACCGGAATGGACGATGTCCTTTTCAGAAGCACCGGAAATACGTTTCTGGAAGGCTTCTGAAGGTGTAACGGGGATGCGACCGCCAACGCGTCCAAACCTGCGTTCAAGAGACTCCTGGACCGATTCTGTCAACAGATTAATAAACCACAGTGAAAGACTTAAATTGTCACTGAACAATGTTGTATTAATCGGGATCTAAATTGGTCAGTAACAGGTCCGCACCTCGTTCAAGCGACTGCTGCACGGATTCTGCGATAAGAAGAACGAGGAAAATAGTGAGAGGTTTTGGCAAGGAGTGAAAGAGAAAAAGGACTACCTTGCTATCTACAGAATATAAACGAAGAATAAAGGACTTACCGAGGAGATGATAGTTGGATTCTCGTTCGTACTTGAAGGTGAGTCGACCGTAAGATACGTGGTTCAGATTTTTCAACCATTCGAAGAATGATACGGTTACACCACCAGCGTTAATATACAAGTCGGGAATAACAAGGATGTTCCTCTCAATGAGAATTTGGTCAGCAGCGGGCGTGGTGGGTCCGTTAGCGGCTTCGGCGATGATCTTAGCTTGGATACGTCCAGCGTTGTCCTTTGTAATAACTTTTTCAATTGCAGCGGGAATGAAGATGTCGCAGGGTTCGTACATAAGGTTCTCGCCTTCGTAAGGTTTCGCACCAGGGAAGCCAACAATGCTACCAGTTTCGATACGATAATCTTCCAGTTGCTGTAACAAATAAAAACACAAATTGTGTAAAGATATTGTTCTATACGTATAAGTATTATTCAGTACTCAGTTCTGAAGTACTGAACGCTACTAAAATATTAAAAATAACTAGCACTGTTGGAAGTTACTTCTTTGATGCCTACCTTGGGGTCAATGCCCTCTGGATTGAAGATAGAACCGTCGTGTTCGATTACTCCAATGCAGACTGCTCCAGCACGATGCAAGTAGCGCATAGAATGAAGACCCACGTTACCAAAACCTTGAACGATGAATGTCTTGCCTCCCCATCCAGGTGTAGTACCTAATAAATCATAACGAAGTATTTAAATAAAGCAAATTAAAAATATTTTCATCGACTGCCACTACTTACCAATCATACTCATATAATTAGCTTCGTTAATGAAATTCTCAAGACCGTGGAAGACACCACGTCCAGTTGCAGAGATTCTTCCATGAATTCCACCCTGATTGATTGGTTTACCAGTAACGCAAGCATGGGAATTGATATCCAAGTGTCCAATTGTCTTGGCATAGGTGTCAGCAATCCAGGACATTTCACGTTCTCCAGTGCCCATATCAGGTGCAGGTACATCAACGCCAGGTCCTGGTAATAATAATATAATGTAGAATTTATTCATAAATCATATAAACAAGTTTTATATTATTTTTTTCTACCAATGAATCCCTTCTTGGCCAGCTCCAAAGTGAATCTTCTGGTGATTTTTTCCAGCTCATGCTCGGAGTAAGCCTTGGGGTTGATCTTGATGCCAGCCTTAGCGCCACCAAATGGTACATCCACGCAGGCACATTTGAACGTCATCAGAGCAGACAGGGCTTTTACCTCGTCCCGGCAAACATCCATTGAAAAACGGATACCTAATGAACAAAAAGAAACATTGAAGAGAGTTAGAAATTATCAAAAATCGGCCTTCAATTATTATTTAACAACCTTTATCTTTTAAGTAATTCATATGCATATTAAGAGTACAAAATTAATGGCAAACAGATTTTATAAATAGTAAAACGTTTAAATAAAGTAGTTAACGCTGTTTATTACTTTAGGCCAATCATATTGACTAAGCACAGTGTCAAGTAAATCTGTTTATCCACAGAACTGCACCAACAGGTGCAAATTGGTAGGTTCTAATTATTATTTTTTTTTCAATTAAATTTCGCATCTGCCAGCCATATGGTCAAGCTACACTACGCTAATTCGAAAAATTCATATTTTCTAAGTATACTGACATATCCCGTACACGTCAAACATTTGTCCAAGGTTTTTGCAAGTACCAGAAGTATGATCTAAGATTAGATATTTAATACGTAACATTGAATTATGGTATATTTCCGAAAAGGGCACACCTCTAAAAAGTTTGAAACTATATTTTAACACGCTGATTGTCAATACCTTATCTTTGAATAATTAGAAAATAAATGTATCAGTCGCCAAGGATCTCATGAACTATTTCAAAATTAATAAGTCTTGTCATTTAAACACACGATAAGGATACCCTGCGAAGTTATCATTATCTCGACAAGCGTCACTGTACATATATAAAACAGTCTTAAGACACAAATTACACTCAATCTGGTATATTAGTATACACTTAAAAAGTCTAATCGGACTACAACAATCTCTAATGTACATTATTGATAATTTTAATTAAACCGATGGCGATTAACAGCCGGAATAAATAAAGTGCTCGATAATCGAAAGAAAAGTAATATTTTTCAACGTCTTGTCATCTAAGATGCTATATATTAAATTGATCTCTTTTTTTTCTATCGCTATTATTTCCCAAGAGCATTACTTATTTGAGATTATCTTTTTTTTCATTGTTACATTATCTCTCAAAATTATTTACTCTTTAAAGCTCAGCTGTATTCTATTTTTAAATCTTAGACAGATACTACTAATAGACATTCAGAGACTCTATGAAATAGTTGGCAAGTTTGACGAACCCGGCAGACTGCTGGGTATCGCGACTAGTCAATAACAGAATAGTTAATTACATCCCTAACCATTATCCGACATCCCTTAGACCCAAGTGCAAAGAAAAATGGCAACGCAGGAAAAAAAAAACTTTAAACGCAAATCTTGAAAAAAACAGGCACGTGTAATCAATCCGTATACGATTATCTCCCATCTAAAGTAGTCGATGCCTTAGCGATAGTGTAAATTGGCAAACAGCTGGCAAATCGCATTACATCATAAGATACATAAGAGCGATGCGTAACACAGTGTCACGAGTTTGTACGGGGACCTGTTTACGGGACTAAAAAAAGAGAACCGCCTGCGGACGAGCCCCTATCTATTTATAATAAGGAGACCAATCGGATACCCATGAGTACTTGGTTCATACCTTGTGCCATATGCCCTACATTGTACCAGCGCAGTAAACTGAGAATTCGGCCATTTTGAATCTATCGTTCAATTCTTGTATACTCGACCGTTCGAAATAATAAATCTAAATAACAGACCGGACCAATATTGTCACGACTACTTTTCATCGTGAAATTATCATTTGACAGCCGATGCAAGTCGAGGATGAGTTTAATGTAATGAAAATTGAAGAAAATTATTGATCCTGCTCGGTCTTATCTCGTATTCGAACGAAGCATTGTTAATTGATTTGTTTATCGAGAGCGACCGGCATGTGCTTGTAATCTGGTACTTTTCGATCGTCAAGGTTATGTAATGCTGAATATCAACGTTCACACCCATTTTCTAAATTTGCTCTTGGCTGAGTCTTTATTACTACTGCGATGATTATGAGCGTAGTAATTGTTTATCACTATGGCATAATGAGAGATATTTCGTTAACGAAAAGGAGGATGGGTCGTGAGTTTTTGAAATTTTCAGCTATTACGTAATTTTGGATTATACGAATAACGTAATTTGACAAATTATTTAATTTTAACGTAAAATTCTAATCGAATTAAAAACAAGTCGAATTGAATTTATTTTAAAGGTGAATAATTTTTTTTTTTTTTTTTTTTTTTTTTTTCAATAGCTAAATACTCCACGCATAGTCAAGATGTACCAGTCGTGTGTCATTGCGTGAATTCTGTATCATGTGTTTTGGGTGACGACCAATGATAAAGCGGGTTGCTTAATCAGCGTACATTAGAGAATCGTGTGACAGTCTTCATAAGTGACGTAATTGAAACATTAGCATGTATACTAATAAGTGACGCCACCATAAAGAGACGAGAATAAATGTAAAAATAGAAAATAAAGCCTGACTGTACGGAAGGAAGACTTAAATTCTTACGCCGGTATCAGACGATGTTTACGCGAGTGAAGTGTAGAAAGATTGAAAAATTCTTTCGAATTTACGTATTATAAAATAATTGTCTTGCCATTTACGGATTGACGCGATGTCCCCAAAGACTTACGAAGCCGTAAAAAGCACGAGGAATGCGCAAGAGAACAGTTGAGAATACATAGTAATTTTCAAGCCAGATGTAGCAGCAAAGCACAGAAATTTGTGTCGACTGGTAAAAGAAAGACAGGGTCACGTGCGTTATAATTAAGCCCTAGTAGTCAGCTTGACGAAGATTATTTTTTAAATTACGATTTCGAGATTTCGTATTACCTGACTAAATTTTTCGAAATACGGACAAAAGCTGATATTTTCAGTCTCACGTACTTAGCGCACTCTGCTGCTTCGCTGCAAGGAAATAATAATATAGCGAGCGACCTCAATTTTATTAGCGCGATGAATGTTTCACTGATGTGCAGACTCGACCAGTGTCGACGAAGAAATCGAAAGGCTCGATCTATCGGTGAAAAGTACAACGAGAGTCAAAAACATATTATTGGCAGATATTAAAAATGTTAATAAGTGTCTGGATACTATAAAGAGAATCTTACGAATAATGAGAAATGCATATGTAAGGTTTTTCAATAACAATACTTGTTCCGTTATCGGATATACATATATGTTATACCTGGGCGAATTGTATAGCCTCGTATTTATACGCCGTTCGTTTCTTGTTATTTATAAATTTGTATTCTCTTCTGCAGACTTTTCGACTTCGCTGAATTTCATATTCCGTAGACTGACGATACTCCAAATAATATACGCATTTAAAATGGAATATTTTTGAAAATTTCTTTATTCGCATTTACTCATGAAAATTATATTGATTTATAATTGTACTTTGGCAAAAAAAAGTTACGATTTTACTATCGCTGTACAGCGAGCCAAATGCTCGGTACCTATTTCTCTATGAATTTAGAGCGTTTAGCTACACGTTGACTGCTACCTCACTCAAGCATTTGTGCATAGAAACTTTGACAATGGGATATGAAAAAGGCGAAGATTCGTTTAACTCGATTTTTCATCGTCACGCGGAGCTGCGTGTTCAACACTATTTTTAACGGTTTGGGAATTAGAGCGACCAGCTAACACTGGCCCAGATAGTAAAATGTCTACAAATTGGCCAGCAACCGTAAGTAAGTGTATCGGGGAAATGTTTACAAGTTGCTACCGCGTTTGCATATCGATGCACCACGTAACCACAATAATGAAGCGATAAAAAGAAAACAAATTTTTGCCGACTGGAGATGCCGTAAACGTTCGATGAAACAGTAGTTGCTCTCAATCTTCTTCAGTAACGTATCAGAAACGTGTTTTCTACTACTGTAGGTTGTAGAGGAATATACGGCAATTTGCCGAAATTTGAGCTGTTTCCATTTTTCTTTGATCACGTTTTGCTATTTGAGGTTTTCAATTTGCTGCAGAGATCGCGACAACGATGAAAATACGTGCAGAGTACTCCCAAAATACATGGATTTGACAAGTCGTCAAGTGTCACAAAGGAATGTTTCCGTGTATAACGTGTGCTATACGTTTAATAATTAACGGTTACGTGGTCTTTCAGTTAATCCAACGTAACGCGTGATCCTTATGGAAATTTTACTGAAATATGACCGTTAAGGATTATCACAGGAAACTTTTAACTTTTACGTTGGAAATACGCATTTCGTGATAATCTACTCCATGTCATTAATGGAATTCGTCTCACAGTCGACGAAACGAAAACGTTTTTCATACAATATCCTGCAGTTTGAAATCAGAAATCAACGAATTCTTGCGAGATCAATGTAAAGCCGGCCAGCTGATAAAAAAGAATCGACCTTGATACAATAAAATGTCCAAACAATGGTCTTCGAGTGATACCATGTGTCTTTCTAAACCAGACAAAGAAAATATGTTTCTCAAGTGTCTCCACCTGACAAAAAGATTTCTAGCCTAGTGAGTTTGTAATATTAACTCTGCGGACAGGAATCAGCTCGGGGAAAAGCGCGGCAGTTTCACACGAATGTCGGCATTTGGTATCACTAGCATCATTTGTTTTCAAGAACTGTGAAACAAACGTAAAGAAATAAAGAAAATTTTCAGACAGATAATCCTGGCAGAAATATAAATAGGACAGAACGTAGGACCCGATAAAATTTGCCTAGTGCCCTACAGAGAGCACCGATGGGAAAGCATACTAGCGCATCATCTGGTTTGTAACATTTTCATTTTCCACATAGCTTTTAGAATTTGCACTGCTATTAATTTATCTGGTTAAATGTTGACTGGCACATGAAAACTTATATTCACTCTCAATTGATACTCGTTAGGCATGAAATGACTGAAGAAATTGGTCATTGCACAAATCACCGGACACGCAGGGACCTTCGGCCTGTCAAACACGCATTGCATACCTTCCCAACAGTTTCATAGGCTTTACATTTTTAATTACTATCTATTTGCTTCACGTAATACACTTTTTAGTTTTTGGTATTTTCGCACTTGAGTTTGCATATCAATTTACTGCCTTTCCACAATAAAATTCATCTTGCACAATTAATTCGAACACGCCAAAAATACATAGTTGACTGCACAGTGCCATCTGACTGTAATTCAGTGCATCGTATACTGTAACGTTCGACGATCAGTGCGCCCTCTACACTAATTATGAAAATCTTTAAAATTTGATCAGGGTCATTGTAATTAACATTATCCTAACCCCAATGAGGAAATGTGGCTTCTTGAAAAGGATTTCCCGATTAGGCTGCACTACGGAAAAATATGTTTAGACTATGACTATACTCTGAATAGCGCCCGATCAATGCCTGATTAACAATTAATAGTAGCAGCACAGTTCTGTGGCTGAAACGAAATAGTAGTACTTATGTACCTATATACTATTTCATTTCAGCCGATCGCATCACTTGGACCAGCGCCGTTCTGTCATTTCATTCTGTCATCCGTGATCCGTTATTTTAACAATCATGGCGACGGCTAATAGCGAGGATAGTCGTGGGTGGGGGGATACAATATGTGGCGTTGCTATGTCTCTTACATCTGCTATGAAAGTGGCTTGGTGATGATAATCATAATAGTAATAGGGAATCACGGGTTAAACGGCAATAAAAAAATGCCGAGATTTTTGGTTCAATAATAAGTGAGTGAAAAACATTAGATAACCTGACATTCGAGACACGAATCATTACATTCGACAGGAAATAAAGGCATTGAATTTTGTTTTATGTAGTTGAAATTGACATTTTTTTTTAAATTTTTAATCTTAAGAATTATACAGTAAAGCATCTTAAATTTCTGCATAGACGAAAATTTAGTTACTGTATAATATCTAGTAAAAACTCAGAACTTTATCTTGGATTAGTTGCTATCACCGAAATATGGCTCGAAATCATTTTAGCTACACGGAGAAAAGTAGGGTTTTAGTTTCGGGTACGAGAAGCCTGAAATCTGAGAATTAATCACCGAATTGTATGAGAGTGTGAAGACACAAGACGATCATAGCAATAATTCACATATCGACGAACATTGATAGTTATATTTAATGTATGAATTAGTATACTTCTGGGGTGTTATGGTAGTCTATGGTATTGATGATATGATGATATGATGATATACAGCGAAACTCCATTTTTCAAAGTTTATTTTATCCAACTTTTTCCTCTCGATTTACTGCCGTAAGTTATGGTTCTTTATGTAAGATGATTCATCAGAGTTCAAATCCAATATATTCAATTGTTTTTTTTTACTCGCAATCTTATATTTCAACGCATTCAATTTTACAGAAATAAGTGTTGCTACCCATATCTGTTAAAATAAATAATTTATTAAGCTGCTTGAGAATATTTTAATCTCTAGCATACATGCATTTTTTGGTTGAATCTTCTAATTTGATATTCGCAAACACTATTTTGAAATTTAAAACAGCTGCGGTAGTTTAAATTTTGTACTTGTTTAAATATTGGATGAAAGTCAATAAACTGGGTAGAATTTCCTTTCTGACAAATAAAAACCGGTCGCTACTCCATTTCAAATTTGATTTCGTTCTATTCTGCTATGAAAATAACGGCTAAACTGCAGAATACGACTCTTTCCTAAAGTTAACTGTGAATTGTTTCGTTTTTTTACATGTAGTTCTTCCAAGAGCATTCTGCAGTTTCACAAAAATAACTGAGTAACGACTGACCTCCCTTGCAAGGTGTTCGATGAGTGGAATGCTGAGCACGATAGCCAGTGATCATCTCATAGTCGCCAGAATCACGTCTAAGCGGGAAGGATGTTTCCAAGATGTGATCGCAGGGCTGCATAAGCATAAGGATACCCTTGACCTTTTTCTTGCGATCCTCGACGCTAAGCTTTGATCCTTTTCCAATATCCTCGACTAGCTTATCCTCGACGATCTGACAAGCGCGATGGAAGAAATACTCAACCATGTCGAAGAATTTTGGATTTGGCGCGGTAGGCACATCTTTCAACCTGTCCGGTATTTGATGATCGGCGAAACCACGAGCTTGAATTGCGGCTGGTACTGCACGAGCTAGGGCACCCTGGACGTCTGCACCTTGCTTCAACGCAGCCGACGACTTGGCCAAAGTTTTTAGATGGAACATCTTGCACCAATTAAGACTACGCAACCAAACCGACAATCTAACTCCCGGAATTCAACGTGCTCAACCCTGTCTGTTTTTTGTTCGCCCAACTACGACACTGTACACCAACCCCGATCGAAGGCAGCCTGCGTTCTCCGTACGTCGGCACACTAGCTCCTTTATAAATAGGCCACGTTATTGAGCTACCAATTGCATGCCTAGAAAGTCCCTAGCTGGAACGTAAGAATTTTTAAACTGCAGACCAATCGAATTAGTGATTACAGCAGAATTGACGAATTGGAATGAGTTGACATACGGGAAAGGTACTAGAAGGAAAAGATAAAATAACTAGAATTCAATGCCGTCAGATCTGATGTTTTTTATAATTCTTCATGTGTTCAAACAATCTTTACGTATAATAATTATTACTTTGTTTTCATAAAAATCATATAGGTGTAAAAAAGGATTATAAATCATAGAATTATCTTTGTTTAATCTAGACTATTTATTAGTTCACAGCGTATGCTGTAAATTGGACTCATGTATTTCAGTAAATGTGTATCCTCTGAAAAACACGTAAAAAATTCGCCAAGTACAGGATTGCTGTGAATTTCCTATTTAAAAAAAAATATATATATACATTTATATCTTAGATTATTGTTCGACATATAAAAAGTATTTAAATCATATTATAATGCCAAATACATAAGTCTCTAGATATCTACTTTTTATACGATCTGGCATTAGCTTGTCATTTTAATTATATTTGCATAATTTCTTTTGATGTCTTCATTACTCTTTTATGATATTACTATTGCTTATATTCAAGTGTGATTTAATTGTTATTTAATAATTTATAAAACGTAAAGTGATTAATGTCTTTCAAGTGTAGCAAATGTTGTCCCAAGCATTGTATATTGGTACACACATTATGTTATATATGTTCAATGTTTACTAAATTGTTCCGATGTGTAACCATTCATTAAATATTAGTTTCAGAGCAGATATAAAGAGATATATCGAATAAAACAACCTTAGCCGTCTAGCCACCGTATTTGCCTATATTATACGTATACTACTGCAAGTTGCTTCGGTTCAAGAGTCTCGGTCGGCTGCTGACTGAACCTGTATTTGGCGCGAGATACAACCGAGTCTTTTGATATGTACTAATGCAAGTTAAATTTAATTTAGAGGTTTGTGTACAAAGCTATATTCAGAGATGAATGCGATTTTTTCATAGATAACGACCTATAGATACTGTCAATATTTTTTAATATCACCAAAAATTATGGATTTTTGATGCCAATACGAAAATTAGTTAAACTGTTGCTTTAGCATTATCTGCTTTCATCGGATTTATAATTGACACTGCATTACACTCTGCATTGACGTACACTTCAGGTAAAATGATTTAAAATAGACAAAATGATTGTTTACTCAACATATGAGCTTTGGGAATAATAAAAATGTCCCTAAGTAGTTGGCACTCGTAACACGTGCTCTTACGATTAATACTTGTTATTTTATTATTTGCCATTATTAATTAGAGTAGTATTCTATATGCACAGTAGTAATATAGTGAAATGCGTTAACCATAAGCGGTCTTACTTAAAAAATTAGAAAGGTGCCGCTGATGAGAAGACATTACAAATATTTTACAAAAATCTTCCTCCTTGCTAGAACCTCGATAACCAAGCTGGGAATATTTACCGGTCAAACCGGATCCCTCCTACGAGAATTAGGATTTCCCTTTTCAGACGAGCAGGTGTGCGCAAGCCACCCCTAATAAATGGAACGACTGATTTACTGTTAACGTGATGATTTTATATAGAGTTTGACTGAAAAAAATCTATAGAAAATTCCGTTAATTGACAAAAGGCTTGTCCCCACTCTGAAGGGGGTTACTTCTGTTGTTGACTTCAGTAGTCTCACAGCTGGCATTAGCAACATGTCCGTTGTGGATAAAATTCAGCATTATCAGCGAAATATCGTGAAATGCTCGGACAACGTAGAAAGGGTGTGTAAATGCTTCGACAATTTTTGAAAATATTAATGTACCAAACTGGTATAATTTTGACAGAGAGAAATCCGCTCGTAAATGCTAAATGAACATAACCTATGGCTTGCTTTAGTGACTAAATGATGTAACTTGTCAGTGTCACTGATTGTAGCCCTATATTAATATTTAATACCTGTGCTATTCAAAGGAAACATACTTTTATTTCTTGATATAATCTGCAACTTTTTCAGAGAACTATTTTCTTATAATTATATTATTGGCCATCTGTTACGGTATGAATGTTTGATGCTGTGATTCATTAATAATTTTCTGGATGTTCATGATATTTATTAATTAGTATATGAAGTTGACTGTTTTTTACTTCAAGCTTTTGGTTTGACTATAATTTTAATCCATTACAAAAATTTATATTTTAGCATGTTATTTTAATTATTACCAAGTACATATGAACTAATAATTGAGATATTTTTGGTATATGCCAAAGTGTAGTATTTTTAATAGCACTCGATAAAGATTTTATATATTGTCTAATCTGCAATTTATTTTACTTATTGTCTTGACTGAAATTGGCAGATGATGCACTGCATCTCAAAGCTATATTCGTTGCCTGTAACGGTTCAACATCTACAAGAGACTGGTGTGGGACGTACAGTGAATGCATTGCGAAAGTATGATGGGGATGTGGGAGAAGCAGCCAAGGCTTTAGTAGCTAAATGGAAAACAATGGTAGCAGATGAAGAATCCAGTGATGGTGATTATGAAGATGAGGGATGTGCCCTAGATCCCCCAGAAGACAATGATGAAAATTCAAACTCTTCAAAGATAGATGCAGATGACGCGAAAGAATTGGGGTAATTAATATCACTGAATCATTGTGCTTGTTTTTTTGTTTCTCAGTGATTTAAGAATAAACAATATTTTCATTGCAGACACAGCAGTCATGAAACAAAACAAAGGCATACCAATAAATTGGATAGAAACAAATCATCGAAAGAGAGTTCAAAGAACTCGTCAATGGATAGTTCGAAAACTAAGGATAAATCTCATAGCAGTAGTGGAAATGATAGGCACAAGCATTCAAAGTTTGATAAAGAAAAACGTGAACATAAACATGAGTCAAGAAGTGAAAAAAAATCAAAAAAATCTAGGGACTCAAAAAACGAAAAGCATAGATCGAGATCGGACGAGTTAGGAAGGGACGTAGTAAAAGTATCAAACAGCAGTGTTTCTTCGAAAAATGAAGATGTTCACAGAAAAAGAAGATTGGACAGTTCCTCCAGTGAAAGGGAAAGTAGCAAAAAGAGGAAAGCATCAGAAACCGAAATAGCAGACCTCGAGACTCCTTTGTCGCCTGTCGAAGATAATGGGAATGATATATTGCCATCTCTATCGGACGAGTCCAATTCCGAAGAGGAGGAAATGCCAAATGCAGAAATCAAACAAGAGCCTCCATCTCCCCCAATAAAAAATAGAGAACTTGCTGAGAAAAGTGAAGAAAGGAGTGAAAGAAAAAGCTCGAAGGACAAGGGGAGGGATAGTTCTAGCAAGTCAAGGTCCTCGAGCCTGAGCGAAAAGTCAAAGCGTGACGAGGACAAAGACAAAAAGAAAAATAATACACTCGATGATCACAGAAAGAGCGAGAAACGAAAAGACGAGAGTTATCGTTCCAGCAAGGAAATTTCTAAGTCAAAGAATCATCCTAGTTCCTCTAGCAGTAAGGATAAAATTAAAGATAAGGAGAAAGACAAGGAAGACAAGCATAAAGAAAAGCATAAAAGTAAGAAGGAGTCGAAGCACGGAAAGGATCCAAAAGATGTTAAGGTCAACTTCAAAGAGCCTAAGGAGAAAAAAAAGGTGAAACAGGAAATTAATGGAGACGAAGGAATAGACTGCAATTCTGGTGAGTATCGTAGCAGTAGATTAGCTTTTTCAACTTCTGCATTCTATATATATCGGATCTTCTCA
Source organism: Cephus runcator (assembly GCA_030142495.1). Lineage (NCBI taxonomy): Eukaryota > Metazoa > Arthropoda > Insecta > Hymenoptera > Cephidae > Cephus > Cephus runcator. The sequence goes on along the minus strand of JARQTC010000389.1, from coordinate 101,606 downwards.
TAAAACAACTATTTTCTTGGACAGGTGCGAGTTTTGCAGAGGCTTTGGGAATGTGTACGATGCCTCTGCCATCGCGAAAACGTAACAATAACTCCCCAAATTTGTCACCAACAAAAGTCATTAAAACCGAACCAAGCACATCATCCTCAGTAACCAACATACCTTCTGTGAACATCAAGACTGAGGCTCCTTGCGTCGTTGATCCACATGTAAACTCTTTCGACATTTAACTAACTACTAATATGTTATAATTAAACGTATAAGCAAATCAAATGAAACACGTGTGTACTTTAAATTACAGCAACCGTCATTACTAGCACCGAATGTAAAGCTGGAACCGCTAAGCGTGGATTTAGCTTCTACCTTACCTGAAATTAACCCGAATTATAAGCCACTGCCCTACGTAAATCCAATTCATCGAAAACAAGAGGAGGACAGAGCACTTAGTGAAGTGATATATGCTAAGAATCAGAGGTAAGTTTAAAAAAATAGCAGCCACAAGTAATTATATCTTTTCTTCGTTCTCAACCACATTCGATTTTCAGAACAAAAGTTTATTCTGGAAATAAGTCAACATATACAAACGTACCGTCGCTCTACGAAATGTGTATTAGAATTTTGATAGAAAACATTGAAGGTGAACATTGGTCTTTATTATATAACGAATTAACAAGATTATCCTATGTTTAAACGTGTATATTCACATTTGTTTGTTTCTCTTTCAGCACTGGAATTTACTGGCGGCGTACCCTACGATATTATTAAACCAGTCTTAGAGCGGGCTACTGCCGACCAACTATTCATGCTGGAACATCATAATCCCTATTTGATTGAGGACACGGATCCATTGTGGCAGTTCCATTGTACTCGTGAGTTTCGATGTAAACAGCGAGAAGAAATGGAAACCTGGCGCGAGATGTATATGGTATTGCGAGACAGTAACATAGTATTATTTTTACAACGTTTGATATAATTTTCTAACGCTATAATTCCTCTTCTAGCGTTGCTTAGATGAAAGAGAAGCAAAACTAAAGGCCCTCACAGCAAATATAAAACAGTCGATAGATAAATCGCTTCCTGTGAGGTCTGCCAAACTCGCCTATGTGGATAACGTTGTGAAACCTCCGCGACACGTACTGAGAAAGCAAGCCAAGTACGGAACAGCAACGGCGACACCAAGTTCTACGTCTGATTTGAAGAAAAAACTGATTGCTGGTGGGGGGAGTAACTCTGCCACGAATATATCTGTTCCACCGCCGCCAATGCCACGATCAAAAACATCATGTAAGTATCTGCATCGTGGAGTTACTAGTAAAAACAGGGTCAGCTTTGTGGTACCTTGTGTCTGACACATACTGAGCACAGTGGGCACGAGCAAGACGCTTGATCTTGATCACACGAAAGATAGACCTCTTTTTATTAAAAGTCTACTCGATAATATCTATCACCATGAGATTAAGTTACTATAAACAAATATTAGAAAATATATCGGCATTTCTACTGCGTGTGCACTTTATCAATATTTGTACTATTTTTTTTAGCATCCGGTGTGGTGAAGAAAACTAAGGCTCCACTAATGGCAAAGGCGTTACAATTAATAAAGGGTCGATATAAACGATAGTTTAAATAACTTACCGGTAGGATCATTCAGTTCGTTTACAATGAGGAGCTAATTTATACACGTTGATTTGTTCGCTGTTGGCATTTTGTCCCAATTAATTATATGGCTAGAATTACGACCGCATTGACAGTGCAGTCTGTATATTTCCAATCGTGATGTTTTCGTCCGCGAACAGAATTTTTTGATTCTTTTTTGTATGTTTTTATGCAAGCAACCCATTGATGATTATGTATTGTATCCCAATATTTGTTGCCTGCAAGGTTATTACGTCGAAGGCAGTTTAGAAGTATATTGGCGTGTATAAAATATAATTGTATGAAGTAACGAGGTTTCGTAATCACAAGTGTTTTCATCAATTTAAAATACGTATCCAAGACAGTCATTATATGGAACAGATTCATTCCTTGCATGATCAGTTTTTTCGTCTTGAATTCTTAAATGCGTTATCATATTCATAATCAATGTGTGACGGCATTTGTTTCCTGATATTCGTTTTATTGACTGTTGACAACGAAAGAAAAGCGTCGTTCTTTAAAATATTCAATCTTTCAATTCGAAAGTGAATGACCTGTGCACCTCGTGGTTATTATCTAACTTCATAAATTATGTATGCTTATCAATTAATTTTTAGAATGATACATTGCATGGTCATAATAAATTAAGTAAATGTAGAGCGGCTGGCACTTTGCCAAAGAAGAAAGAAAAGTGAAAAAGAAGAATTGTGGAACTCCATATAAGGACTACGAAAATTAAAAAAATTTAGAACAATACTAATATGTCGATGATGATATTACTTTAATTCTTGAATGATACCAAACATTGACGTCTTTGACGATGTATTTTATTGGTTTAATTCGCGAGACCAAATTTGGAAAAAAAAAGTGAAACAACTTTCTTTTTGTCGCAGATCAATTTGAAATTAACCGATGATAGCACGTACTGTATATATTTATAATTGTAAAAAATTTAGGACTTGCGAAAAAATATTTTTTGAGGTTCCTTTTGCTACTTCCACGTAAAGTTAAGGTGGGCTTGAAGACTTAAATTACACGTCTTTTAAGGTATTCCGAGCGCGAAGGTGCGTTTTTTGTCTGTGCTTAAGCGGGGTCGAATATTCTTGAACATACAGAGCTGTACTGCCGTGAAACGATTTTAAAAGGTTTTTTATTAAACTTTGTGGTGCATAAAGTTTACGGAATTTGTAAATTGTAAATAATTTTCCAATTTTTTTTTTTTTTTTTTGCGAAAAATCGAATGGCTGATGACAGTGATAGCACAGCTGACGATATATGTATGAAATCGCCATGATTGTAGTATTAGATCGAACTTATTCTAGCATCTTCCGATAATATTGTCTTCTGAAAATTTGGTTTTTTTTTAAATATTTCATTTTTTTTTTTTTGAAGTGACAATCATTAAAAAGTCCGTGAATTGAGGCTAAGATTTTTTAACATGATACTACATGATGAAATTGATGTAGTACAGCAAAAAATTAAGAATTTCTAAAGATTATCGTTCTATGCTCGGAATACCTTAATTGCATTTCGCATGCATTACTAGTTCATTACTTTAATGATCCAGTTTTTCAAAAATATTTAAAACTTCAGTCCAACCTCATTTATTTTATTTAGTACGTTTTGTTCGTATTTATCTACTCTACTTTGGGGGCCATCCTATATAACAGTTTATAATATCAGAGTCCCCTAAGTGAGTGTAAATCCAATTTCGTGATCCCTGACTATCTTCACATGCCCTAGTAAAAGTTTCGCATATGAATTCAATCTGGATTGATCCAAAATTTTGCGAACCATTCCAAAATTTGTGTCCGTCCCAATCCGAGATCATTCGAGCAAAACTGACGCAGGTTTTTAATATTTTCAATCTGTGCCTCGACTTCAAGTTCAATCCGAATAAATTTGTGGCACATACGGAAAAACTATTTCAATTCGTGCATCCAATCCGAATGATTCCGAGATTTATTCTTCTCAATTCGAGTATCCTCTCGAAGTTCAATCCGAATGAATACGAAACCAATCCGAAATAAACTGTCAAACCTTTTTCATCTGTGCGTCTAACCTGAGCGAATTCGAATCCCACCCGGAGCAACATTCAATATTTCTCAGTATCGATTTCGAATTAGGTCGATTCAGTCAGATGCGATTCTTATTATTCACGGATTCGTTGGGCGATTACATATTTCGGAATAAAATGGATTCAGACAGATAGAAATTGTACTATCCGAAACTTTCACCAGGTTAAATACAATATTTTATTCGTGAAATGAATTTCGAATTATTTTTAGTCTTTATACGTATTAGGTAAATAATTATCGATCTCTTCGATCATTTGCTGCTCGAAGTTTCAAAAGAATTGGGTGGTTTTTCTTTGTGGCAAATAATATGGAATTATGACGATTTATATGCAGAAAGATACACACAAAAAATACATACTTAAGTAGTGAGATTTTTTTCGTTTATTTTTTAAATCCTGTTTGCGACCATATCCAATCTCATCGAAATGAATTTATTGTAAAAAAAAAATACTCCGCCAATTCATCTTAACCTAACGTACTTTAATTAATTATAAAATGGTGTTCCCTTAGAAAATTGATGTCTCAGTTATTATATGCATGTCGACGTTCGCACGTTTATTGCTGTGCATACATCCGGGTGCGAGCAATGAAAATTATTTTAAAGCTTAACGTACCGCAATTAAGTTTCTTCTAAGTAACCAAAAATAAACTTTAGCTCATCATTTCCTATTCGAATAACTCGCATATCTGTCCACGACTTTTTTCCCAACAATCACGTATACGTCAAGCCATAGCGTTTCAATTAAATTCAATCTCCTAAAATTCTTCAAGCATCCTGGCCTTTCGTTAAACATATAGTCGGTCCGCGAGTTCCATGTGTTCTTTTGACATTTCGAAAGCAATAAAGTCTACCAAGGCACACGTGGCTCTGCATATAATTTTTGTTGCAAAGTATGCCTATGCATGGTTTTGTACTGAAATTGGTATTATTTTTCTACTTTAGCATATGTTTCCGTAATTTTATGCAGAGCCACGTGTCACTTCATAAAGGAATTGTCCAAAAAGTTTATCAAACTCTTGCACCGACTATACATTAGAATATCATACAGATACATGCATTGAAAAATATTTTGTACCGCACGCTTAAACCTTTTGTTTAATCATATAGACAATGTCTCATAATAGACGTTTTCACGTTTTCGACGTCTATTTCTTTTTTCTCTTCTTTTCATTCGCCCGCTATAGATAATAATATCTGAAGTTATTAAAGGTTCCTCGTAAGTCACACGTGTTATAATAACATCAGCACGTTACGTATGACGATTTCTTTATGCGAATAGAAAAAAAAAATGCAAGACGAGTGCACATGGCGCAATCGATATTTGATCTGTGCGATTAAAATTATATAAATAAGTCGATCGCAGTATAAAAAAGAGAATTGTATTTTATGTACAGTGCGTGAATATACATAATTATACATGGCTCGTTAATGTAAATTATAACGAACTGTGATTGTAAACTGATATACAACGTTACAGTTTGAATTTTTATTAAAAATAAATAAAAGAAACACGTTTAAATGGTATATGATACATATGTATGTATATATTCGACAATGCGCGAGTCCTTATATCCAGTTCATCGCCATGCTATTCAATTTTATACAATTTCTCTTATGCTGTTCTTGGAACACGTCGTGGCTCAATGACATATTACCAAATCTTCGTTACATTGCGAAATATCATATTACAAAAGTGACCCTCCGGAGTATCTTACATCTTTAATCTACGTCGTTAGTAGAGTGCAAAGAGATGAGAAAAAGAATATTACATGTTACTATAAATACGCCAATTTTTGTCCAATTGTTTTGTCACCATCGACGAATAAATCTCGACGTAACACAATAATTGATATTTTAACGGTAAAACATTATTTGTGTCAAATTCCTCAAATGTCTGCAGTGCTTATTATATTATTCTTATATACTTTACAAGAATCAACTATTATATACAGATTGTTATCGGGAATTTCCAAAAATTAAGTTCACAAATCATTTGTGCAATAACGACCTGAATCCCAATACGGTTCGAGAGTATGTCTATTTCATGTTAAATCTTGTGACAGTTTTGTATGAAAACGTACGGTGTAACGTATACGACTAATTGGAGTTGCAAGCATGGAAACACATCTTTATAAAAAAAACTGTAAGCAAACAGTTGGGATAGCCAGAAATTAATCAATTTAGGTTAATAATGTATTTACTTAATACGCAGCGTCCTTTAATTTGTTATTGCTTTCGGTTTATGTTTTCGCTCTCGCGAGTATTGGCGAATCGTGAAGAAAGCTGCGAAAAAATGTTGGTTTGGAAGAACGTTACTATTTTTTAAATGTTATTTAGGCCATGAGGTAGTGGCGGCAATGCGTGACTATCTTCGCATTGCCGAAGACTATTTTATGTCTTTATTGGATACAAAAGATTTACGCGTAGAAGCATCGCGACAGAGCTGTCCGGTACGAGAGATATCATTTGGCGAAAATTATGCAACGATCCTTTCATTCTTATCCCTTTCTTTTGCTCTATTGTCGATTAAAGACTTTCTCTTACTCTCTCTCGCTCTCGCTAATTTTCACAATTATTACTTGATCTGCGGCTGATGCGCCGTACGCATGCCCGTGAATGCTTATTATATGTATTTCTTAACATCTGAAATACTTAAATGAAAAAGGTAACAATGTACACACTTAGTAAATAATGTTCGTCTAATTGTTGCCAACGCCTGCATTCGTTGTTCGACGCGGGATATACTGGTTAGTAGAATCGTATGAAAATACTTGTAGAATTCTGTTTGCCTAGAAGAGATAAATTCTTTGTTCTCCCTTAACAATAGCTGTTTAGTAATGGCGATTATCAGAACTGGTACTTGCTAATCCAGTCGTTACAGTCTCTAACGTAGCCTGTTCTCGAATTTACTAATGACGAGTACAGCCGGATCAGCAAATCCTAGAACTGCAGATGACCAATAACGTCATTAACGATCTCGATTAACTATTCCACGTTTTAAGCGGTCATACACCATTCATTCGTATAATCAGATCGTTTGTTAAAATTAGTGCTTCTAGTATGTATCGTGAAAACATTATATAGTACACGGGAATTAATTTATATCGTATAAATAATTTGTATGACACAATCCCTTTTTGCAGTGAATAATCTCGCACGATGTAATAAATGTCCGAGACGTCCGAAAGTATTTAGAACTTTGTAAGTTTTGCTTGAACTTCGTACCTTTGTCAATCGATTGGTAAGACTACAGATATACATTCATATCGACTTTGGTAATGCTTCAAAAGATTTCCATAATAATACTAAACCAGTACCACTGCTGGCATTTCAGATGGATACTTAAGCATTTGAGGATGCGGCTTGAGACAAATTTGTGTACGAATATCATAGACACCCAGATACTTTAATGACCTCGTGCTACTTTCTTGTCTTTCTAATTTAATTAAAACATTCAACACAGAGAAAGAAAAACTAAGATTAAAATCCACCGTGTAAAAAAAAAGAATATGCACATCATTACTGCGTCTCATATCACTTTTGCGTGCATGATTTTCATTTTCTTTAGGTCGATATAAAAATCTCAACTGACATATTATTAACAAACATTTGTGACATGTACCTAATGTACGTAAAGTCGCATAGATGGGAAACGATAATTTCCCATTTCGAAAATGCGTGAGCATTACTAATACTTTCCTATCTAAGAGACGAAATAGAAAATACGAGTTTTTTGTTTTCACAGCCAGCATGGTAGTTTGGATTTAAAGTGAGCTGAACTTTTTGAAATTGAAACTTCTAGGGATCGAATGTTAGCGTAATATCGTTAATGGATTTAAAGTAGAACTTGGCCCCTGGCGGTAACAGGTTGCAAATGAGTAATTGAATAAACAAAGAAAAACTATGGCGCTTACACGCGGTCAAAGAAAAGATGAACGTTTCTTTCCCAAAGGTTTAATTATAAATATTAAATAAATTTACGCCGTGCCGATACAGACGAGTGAATTATTCTTTCGGTAGTATCGCAGTGATAGGATACTTGAGCAATTGGTCGAGTATACTTGAGGACTGTGTACCTCAGTTTGAGAGTTTGCGCTTCCGCTGAAAATCGTCCAAACGTTAAACGAAAGAAGAAATGAAAAACATTATAGATCTCAAGCTGTATTTATTTTATATAATATACCTGTTGGCAACGTTGATGTGCTCCTGAGTGGACCAAAGCCGAACAATTCCATCCATACTAGCACTTGCAATATACTGACCATCGGAACTCCAATCCAAATTCATAATGGTTTCCTGATGGCCTTTCAATTCGGTTAAGAGAGCATTAGTCGCCAGATCCCAAACAGATACGCATTTATCGTCACCTGATCAGTACAATGATGAAAGAAAAAGAAGTGAAAATCGAAAACAAATTTATTCTGCTACAATACGATGATTTCGGACTTACCTGCTGCAGCGAGATATTTTCCATCTGGACTAAACGCCAAACTGTAAATTGTCGATTGAGCTCCAACGTACACTCTCACCAAACTACCATCGTCCTTACTCCAAAGTCTTACAGTCTTGTCGGCAGAACCAGTAGCCAAATAACGAGCATTCGGATGAAATCTTACGCTCTAGGAATGGGTAAGAATATCCATTGCAATTAATCAAGGACTGAGAAACGGGACATCGAGAGCGAATTTTTCACTTACATTGACATCGAGAAAATGTCCGGCAAAAATCCTAAGTGGAAATGTTCTATCTAATGACCACAATTTTGCGGTTCGATCATGAGATCCGGTCGCTATATATAAGTTAAAGACACTAGTATCCATACACCATATCGGATAATTATGGCCACTGCAAAGATCCAAATCCAATAGATAAAAGAAGATGCAGATAATAAAAAAACATTTAAATTAAAACGTATTGTGTCTTGTTCAGTTACGTACTTGTAAACAGCTGCGCAAGAATAATCGTTAAGTCGCCATGCTCTCATATCTTTGTCGCTAGATACGGAAACGAGGATTTCCGATTCGGGTATAAACCTCAAATCATGCACAATGTCAGTGTGTCCTCTTAAAACTACGGCTCCTGCTTCATCGCTTTAATCACGCAGAGAAATAAAAATTTACATGAAAAAATCAGTCTGGTCAAAGATATATAAAAGTGAGAAATACTAATTGCAGAACTTACGTATCATTATTGTCTTCGGGAGGTCTACTGGTTGACAATACATCACAGGCAAGAGAAACTGAGGGCAATTTAAACCTTGGCCTAGTGAGAACTCTATCACCTATGCCCCATAGTCTAATTTCAGAGGTGCAGAATGCTGCTGCTAATCTATCCATATTAGGTGTAATTACAGCACTACTAGCGCTGTAGATAAAAGTCAAGTGTAATTATAATCAGTCTATGAATATTATATCTTTAATATCTCTCAATGGAATTCATTACTTTTCAAAAGAATTATTAATTGTGTAAACTCTGAGTGGATGATGCTCGCTGCTTCGAATTAATCGAATGGCTTCCTGGAGTTCCCGCATTTCGCGGTCTACACCAGTGCCAGAAGGTTGTTCGACATGACCATTAATTCCCACTTCGTTCCTTTGAACCCATTCTCCGCTTGTTTCCTCATCCATTGGATGTATATCGGCAATCTTTTTGATAATAGTAACATGTGTATTTATTACCTAGTTCAAAAAAAAGACTGTAAGATTATCATGAAATATACAATGTAATCTTCTATACCTATTACCCACCTGCATTAATATAACGTGCCCATGCTTGGCTAGAAACTTCTGAAGGCATATATGAGCCTCATCAGACATATCCACTTTGTACTTTCTGGTTCGAAATGCATTGACCAAAGGTCTTAGCTCAATATCCTGAATGGAGAACACACTGGAAAGTTCCTCCAAAAAGTCTCTTTCAGTCTCTGACACAAAATCACTCTGGTGTGTCTTCAAAAACTGGACAGCAGCCTGCCTATTGCCACCATGTAGCATCTCCAAATAAAGATGACAAAATACTGGATACAGGAGACCCTTTAATTCCAGTTTAAGTTTATCATTGACTATATTGTTAATCCACATTTTTAATCTGTAAAAAAAATAGGGAACATTGATTAAACTCCTGAGATCAGTGCGAAGAATCAAAGGGAAACAAATAGAACCAAGTGAGAACTACCTTTGATACGTTTGGTCGGCGGCAGCAACATCATTGATGATCGCACTGAAGACGATCGAATTGTCACGGGACGTACTGCACTCCACAGTTGTAGTCAGTGTCATTTCCTCGCTACTCTGACAACCTGTACGTTCAGATTTTCGAAATACGTCACCGTCCTGTACGATTAGTAAACATTAGCAAAGGTTATGTGCTACGATGGAGGGCGGTGTATACCGCGCTTTGATCTTCGACGGATTCTTTGATGCCGATTTACCTGATATCGACGCCGCTTCAAATAAGATTCGACAGTCGCATTGATTATATCAATTTTCGATCGTTTCATCTTCATTTGATCGCGCGTCGATGGTCCCTTCGTATTTTGAAAACACGACACTCGCTGAGCACGGCTTCGACGCCATCACAAAACATGCTTACGACCAAGTCCAATTGGGCTTGCGGTGTTGACTCGTTTCTTTTTCAAGCTTTCGTTATCCTCACGTATCAGCATAACCTCGTTATGTAGGATCTTCGAAAATCAAACCATTCCCAACACAAGTTTAAGTTATTCAAAGTCCAAAGCTGCTAACTAGCGCGTGCCAAGAATCATACAAAAATTGAACGCGCTCCAGCGTAACTCGTTTTGTTTCACGGTTGACCACGATTACTTCCTGTACGCTGCTGTACCCTGATTACTACGGGTTTCGAGAACAGCTGATCGACAAGACGAACGAAGATTAGATTTGATGAATTGCGATACGCATAGTGATAATATGGGTGATTACTTGATGGATCTTCATGGTACTGAAAGTGTAGCGACTTTTTCAAATGCAAGAAAGAGCAATGCTAAAAGTGTTAATTCGAAAGGTACGTTATTTAAATCTACGTGTTGCTTGTTTTTGCAAGGTTATAGCTTGACTGTTGTCTATTGTTTTATATGTTTTATTAATCTTCTTTAGATACGCAAGTGATGAGTTGTCCTGGACGAACGCAAGGAGATGGTATGGAAAATGTTGAGACTGACAAGGTTGAAATTAAACAAGCCAAAGTTCGTCTTGGTGATACACTCATATATCACCCTATGAATTTGAAACAATTTAATTCTACGCCTCCAGTTGCTCCTACTGGAACCATAGTTAATATTACGCCAAAGTGTGTAATGCAAGTCAAGAAAGAAAAACATATTCTTAGTTCACTTAAATCCAAGGAACCAAAGTTCATTCCCTATGAACCTTATAAGGCTGCTGTTAATCCAATTGTTCCATATGAAAAGAAACAAAGAAAGTCTTCAAGAAATAATTTAGATATTAATGTAATGGTATCTCAAATGGCTATGTTGAAAACTGATGAAGTAGGAGCCAAGTTTAATAAAGAAGTTGAAAAGGAAGAACGAGATGACAAGTGTTCCAATGAGTGGATACAACAGAAAAAAGCTTACGAGACTGAAATTCAAAAATTGAAGGAAGAAAATACTCAATTGGAGAGTCAATTAAAATTTCAGGCCCAGGTGTGTATAATATAGTTTTTATGCCAACGATATCCACTACAGAACTTCAAATTAAAGCAACTTATCGTTCAGGTAAATGGGGAATTAAAAAATTTGCTAGTAGCAGCCGTTGGAGAGGATCTTGAAACTAAGGTTCATTTGCTCACGGAAGATAAATTGCAATTGGCCAGAGCACTTTTAAACTCTGCACAACATCTCAGTACTCACCAGGAACAAACCGAATGGTTAGCTGGTCAGTGTGAGGTGTGGAGAAGTAAATTTTTAGCTAGTAGGTGAGAGTTGTATTTATAACGTTCATAGATCTCTATTACTAAAAAAAATACTGTGCATCACTCGTTGAAAAGTAATGGTAATCTTATTACGTTATTGATAAAAGATTTCTTTAATATCTTTTAGTTTAATGGTAGAAGAACTTGCTAGATGGAAAGCTGCTCTCTGTCAAAGAACGACAGATCTTCAGGAAGCTATCAAACGTCTTCTGGAAGAACGTAGTAAAGTTAGGGACACATCTTTAAGAACCTATAGGTGTGTTGTATACTTTTATCTGCTAGCTATTTCTAGATCACCGACAGAAGCTTATTTTACCATAGAAATTCTAGAGAATGGGCAAATTTGAGTTTTTATATTTGGACTGAATAACTTTGTATAAGTTATCTATTCTTTAATAAATTATATTCGTTTCACAGGATACTAAGTATTCTAAGGGAAAATTTCGACTCTGCAGCAACTGTATCTAATAAACGTCACGAATTGCCCAGTACAAATATCATCGGCCTAACAGAAGGCTGTTGTCAACTTGCTGAAATACTCAAGGTACAACTTCTCAGTGGAATGGATAAAGTTCATTTACGCAAGGAAATTAATATCACTGGTCTGGAGATGAAAACTGTTGCCGAAAGAAATGCAGAGCAGGTCAGTTACGTTTTAAAGCCACCCTACATCTTTTAGTCGATTGTATTTGTTATCGCACATTTGAATTTGGTTCCAGCTGCTCATGAGTCCAAATCTTTTGATGTCTGGGAGACAAGACGCCGCTTGCAGTGCAGTAATGGGTGCTGCAGTTGCTGTTGGTGGACAAATGTTACTTCCATCAAGACTCAACATTCCCAACATGGCATGCTGCCCTCATTGCAGTGGAGAAGTGAAACAACTCTAAGGTATGGTCAGTATTTATGAGCGAATATTTTTTTACCACTTGAGTCTAGGCAATATTTAATGTACCAATGTAAAACATACTGCCTTAGCACGTAGAGCAACTATTGAGGAAATGTTAAATGACATTTTATTATATTTTTTTTTATTATGCATTCAAAGTGATATGGAAATTCATAAATTCCAGCTCTAACTCCCAGATTGGTCAAAGGTTACAGGTTAATAATCAAAGTAGTAAAAAATAACATTATTTAAATAATATAGACAACATTTTAATAGCATACATTCACATGTGTGTGTATGTAAATTGATTAATGAAAAACTTTTTACAAATAGACGGCTAAGGAGTAACTCGTTATACATATATATAGTCGTGGATGATTATTAAATATATGAACAATATAATAAATTATTATGCAATTGCATATTTTTAAGAAAACAAAAAGTACAAAGGAAATCTACGGTATAACCTTTTTTCATCAGTACTTATGTCTAGAAAAAACTGGTCTATAAATGAACTAATTTCTGATAACTTTATAAAGAACGTGGTTGTTCGTAGCGTCCTATCTATCGTATTCAAACCAACGATACTGCAAGGTCTACGCTTTTTTGTCCATCCATTTGACGTTTACTGTTTACTGTACTGTCAAAAGCATCCGAATATACAAGGATAAGTAAACTATCTTCTTCAGCTTCCAATTGCCTTAGAAGCTCGTCTCAAACACGTTTCTAACAGGCACTGACATAAACACTTCAGATGTAGCTATGCTATGTTGCGACAAGGATGACTTTCTATTAAAAGTTTCATTGACCTACAATTAAAATCACAATTTAAGGACTTCATTTAAGCGTAACTCATCTATTATCTATATTAATTGAATGTACCTTTCCATTATTAAGAATGAGTGTCCTTTCACAGTACCGAACTCTTTGGTTAGAGAGCACAATTATGGTATATCCTCCAAAAACGTCTCTTAGTACTATTTCAACAATCTCTTCATCAGGTCCTAAATTTGTGGTCGACTCCTCCATAATTATTATCTGCAAGTATCATTTCAATTATATTTATATTATGCAAATTTATCTCACACAAGTTATATTTATTTGTGTCAATGTACTTTGCTAGTTTTCTTCAAAATGGCTCGTGCAAGAAACATTAATTTCTTTTCACCGGTTGTGAATATGTGACGCGCATCGGTTTCCAATTTGTCTGAGAGTTTTGAGACCTTTTCCCACAGAAATACTCTCTGAAGTACAGTCATGAGTATTTTATCCGTCACCTTTCCAGTTGGGTCTAAATTATGCCTGGAAATATCACTCGTTACACATATAGGTGTCTATAATAATGCCATTATCGTCAATTCTGCAAAGTGCCAATTTTTCATTACCTTATACTTCCATCGAAGAGATGTGGGTTACTGGGTATATAACTGATACACTGCCTTAATTTCTCCAAAGGCACATCTGCGATGTTAGTATTTCCTATATATATTTTACCTGTTGATACATCTGTGAAGTTGTACAGCGCTGATACTAACAATTCTCCACAATCGAGGGTAGTAATGATGCCTGACGATTTGTAGATTCATTAAAAATTTTATTGAGACAGTACTGGTCTATCATATTAAACTGTCATGATACTTACCAACTTTTTCTCCTGATGCAATTGTAAAGCTGATGGGCTCTTGGTTTGCATCCGCTTCTAATCCATTTGGTAGCAGTACATTATCGAATTTGATATTGCTATCGACAGGCCAATTATTTGATAATCTTGCCGTGCCAGGTCTCTCTTTTATGATATTCTAAAGTAAAAATGTAAATAATTTATATAAATCAGACAATTAATTCTTTGTTTATAATTACATTATCAATTGTACCTCTATGTAATTGTCTATACCATTCAGAGCCATGAAACTGAAATAAGCCCTAGTAGTTGTTCCGGTTAAATATATTACGCTCATAGCAAACTGAAGCGTACAAATAAAAGCCAGACCCATTAATTCGAAACGATCACGTATTGTAGTGAGTGACGCACACATGAAAATAATGACGCCAAGTGTCAATCCTGAGAGATCAAAGTATTCCTTAGTATTTGAGTTAAGGATAATTATTTTCTTAGCTTACCTGATATCATTTTTATTCTGTACTCAATCCATAACTTGACAGAATACAGCATGAAGTCAAACGCTGAATTGTTGTCGCAGTAGCGGTAGAATCTATGAGTGGGTCACGTTAAAAAAACAGCCGAATAATATAGGAAATTAAAAACTATTGATTATATTGATTTCCACTAGTAATACATACTTTTTAGTAAAATCTCTCTCCTTATGATACGCTTGAATGACAGAACGTCCATTTATTGTATTCACTGAGTGATTGAACATGGGCACTGTGGAACTCATCTTTGCCTTGTACAAAGTCAAAATTGCACCTCTGAAAGAATAATGTGCAACAGTTGAAAATTGTAGAACTTTATACCTTCAAAAATTGACAGAAATTTACCTGACGTATATACTGTAGAAAATAGTAATCAGTACAAAAATAGCAATGGGTATGAGAAGCCAGGGTGAAATCAATCCAAGTATCGAAGCACTAAATGCACTTATTCCTATGTGTATTAAAATAGTTATAATGGATCTTGGCAATGCAGAGTCAACTGAAACAATTATCAACAAATTTTATAAGCATTACTTCATATTAATTCCTTATGTTAAATAACAATGCTACCTACCTTGCTGTAAATACAAAGTATAGATATTTAAAAGAATTGTCATTGGAGTTGTGGTAAACAGCGATATATGAGCTTTGCATATGGTATTCATCCATCGGTCATGCACCTTCTTTGCAACATTAAAAACAGTCTGAAAGAACAGCAGTCATTAGTTTTGCATTGCCAATAACTAATCAAATAAAAGATGTACCTTGTTGTATATTCCCATAAGAATTAATCCAAATACAAGACACGATCCAAGCATAACAGCAAAAGTTATAATGATGTGTATGTTATCCTTGATGGTTTTCTGTATATAATTGTGTTTACTTTTCAGTAACGTTATAAATAACATGGTTTGCTCAAGCAATTTATTTAATTTGAATAAACTGTACCTGTGCTACATAGGTGAAGCATAATGGTGCAACTGCTATCAGGAATGTATAAAAGATTGCAAGTAAGCAAATAAAAATAGTTAAACAATAGCCACTGGCATATTTGACATATATGCCATACTGGATAAGCGGTTTTCCATTTTCTTTACAATATTTTATTGGAAAATCCGTGTCATGCTCATGCTGTAGTAAAGCTGAGTCGTCCTGTTGAAAAAACCAATGATTACAGTGCTATAGTCTTGTAGCCATCTCTTTTTTTCAAACCTTAATATTATCGAATATCTAGTATTTATTAAGAGGTAATGTTAACATACGATATCATCAAGAACACTATCCAGTGATGCATTGGTACTAGTACTCGTGAGAACTCCCCTTGGTACAGCAGCCATTAACAGCTGTGTGGATGATGTACTGATCTGTTCCCCTTCCCTAAAAATTCAATATTCTCACCAATGGCTCCAACAGAAGATCTCGTTAAATGATATCTTAGTATAAATTTATGTTAATAACATGAAAAATAACATCGATTACCTGTAATACTTTCGCTGATACTTTTTCATGTAAAAATTAATCAGCTGCGTGTATTCGCTATTCCATTGAAGTAATTCTTCATGAGTCCCTTGCTCGACGATTCTCCCTTCTCTCATAACATAAATGATGTCACATCTGTTCAGAAACTATAATAAAAGAATAATAGACTTACGTATCTATCATGGAGGTTCATACGTTTGTTAAAGTCACAAGCACACCAAAAAACCTTATAAAAATATTTACTTGTATCTTGTCCGTAACCATTATTACTGTTTTTGAACCCATGGCATGCATTATGCATTTCTCAAATATATCTTTACTCTCGTTAATGTCTACATCAGCTAAGGGGTTGTCCAATAAATTTATTTCCCTATGCACATAAACAGCTCTGGCTAAGGCGATACGTTGCTTTTGTGCCGGTCTCATTTTCACAAAAGCGAGATCGGTATCGTCAGATTCGGGTAGGGAATTCATGTCATTATGCAACAAGCAAGAATGTATCGCTCTGTAATATCTAAAAAGTTTATTAATTAATTTTTCGAAATGCTTATCAGACCCGCAATAATGTATTTGTACCTATTCGAGTTGAAGATCTCGCCGAATAATATATTTTCCTTCAAAGTTCCTTCCAGTAGCCATGGCACCTCGGGCACGTAGGCGCAAGAACCATCCATTGCAACGTGTCCGCTGATATGATGCAGATGTCCCATCAGAGACAACAATAACGAAGTTTTTCCACTACCCGGTTGGCCACATATTCCAATTAACTTCCCCTTCAATCAAAGCCAATCCTGTTATTGAAATCATTCTCTTTTATAAAGATCAGAAATTTATTACCTTGGGTGCATAAAAGTTAATATCGGTAAGAGTATCCGTAGGGGTCAGTACTTGAAAACGGACAGGTATCCCTTCGTGATTCTCCACATAAAATCTGAAAGAGAATCTTCTATAGTCGCTATTCGCATGCAGTAATCATTGTAAATAGTAGAAAAAAATAAACATACTGAGAAGAGCGTTTTATTGCCTTCTCGGTAAGGGACTTGTCCTTTACCCAAGTGAAGTTCCCATGGTTTATGGTGATGGCTAAACTTCTATCTATAGGTTTGTCCGGATAGCGTTCGGTGTCTTTTAACGTTAATATAGTCTAAAAATAATGCTAACTACGTGAACGGATCAGAATTAAGAAAGAAGTGCAGCTGACATACCTTCAACTTATGGAGAGAGGTTACCCCTCTGGAGATGCTGCTCATCGATAACCAGCTGTTCCGGATGCAATGCTTCAAGTTGATCAGCAGCAACACAAGAACTGGAATATACTAAAACAAGTAAGTTCGTTAGGTTTCATAGAAAGTCACGTGGTCTGTTTAGATCGACTCACGTGGGTGGAGACAATATGTTCGTGAGTAAGTAAAATGGCCATTGTCGTAGTACAAACAGTAATTATAGGAATTATGTGAACCATGCATAAGCTCCATCCTTCGCTGAGACCCCCTCGGCGAATGTCAGCGAGTTCATCGCATCTCGTGTCTGAAAATTTATTCGTTTCAAAAATGCAATCATTATTAAACCGTCGAGATTATTATTATTAGCCCGAATAGTCACCTTCTATTTTACTCTTGAAGTACTCGTCCCATAGTGTTACTTTTGCGAGATATATTTTACCAAGAAATTCCTCCATAAGACACAATCGTTTTAAGGAGTACTCAATTGCCTTGGTGGCAAAGACCTTTGTCAGATAAGCTGTAAGGATCTGCAATATATTTGACGTATAATTTAGCGATGACTCTTGGAAGTATTGCTACTGGTATTACATTTATCTATTTCATTGGTAAAAAGCGCACCAGGCATAGGTATAATACAATAAGTGCAGCTATCCCTATCAGACCCCAATGACCAATGAGGAACCACAGAAGCATGGAAGTAAGTATTAAGAGAAACGGTCCTGTTATTATCATTGGTCCGTTTGTGATTAACTCGTACAGAGTTTCGCCATCGGGAACGAAGTACGTGATTGTCTGAAAGAAAGAAGAAGAAAAAAGTTGTAATCGGTGGAATTCTTTTCTTCAATATTCTTTTTAACTTCAGTTACCTGATGCGCAGAGGCCTGAAATCTCACTGAAGAACGTATTAACTTTTTATACATTAACGCCAGGCAAGCTGATCGCAAGCGACTCGCAGTTCTAAAGGGATGAACAAAGAGGAATTGCTTGAGGTAATAATAACAATATTCTTCATCGGTTTGTCTAGTTTTTGAGAACGTACCTAAGATTCATCGAAGCGCTCCATGCAATCAGAAAGTAAGAGACGACTTCGGCAAAAATGAGTATTCCAACATGACTGAAAACAATAACTTCGTCTACCATTATTATGTGTGTAATAGTCTCGGGCAATTTCTTAACATTGTCTTTTTCAAACCAGCTTTTAGCTTCGTCATTCAGACTTGTATTTCCGAGTTTACTGACTAATGGCGTGAGAGTCGTCGTAGTGATTAGAGAAATTCTTTCAGTGACTAGATTCACGGTACTTCTATTATTTCCAATGCCAATGGCAGTGGCATTTTCTGACGGTTTCGTCGCGTTAACCATAGTATTGTTGCTCATAATATTTCTCTCTTCTATAGACAATATGATTTTTCTTAGAATAAATATCTGAAAGTGAATCGGAGAGCAGAGTAAAAATTCCATGTATCGCCACTCGGTTAATTCGATAAAAGAGTGTCTTACTGGGCTCATCAGGGACATAAGCATGCCTAGTAAATAAATGAATGATGCCACAAGAACTCTAGTTCTCACGAACTTCCACGCTATTCGGGGAACTGAAGCGCCAGCCTGGCCACGCTCGACAACATGAGCATGCCACAGACCTTCCAATCTAAAAATTTTTATTAGCATATATAAATGTTTCATTGATTTTAACTGTAGTACAAGAAATCTACCGCGGTCCATTAGTCGTGCAGGAATCTTGAGGAGCAATCGTGGGAAGTGGCTTCTCTGTCATTCCATTCTTACAACCGGCAGATAAGTATTCGTTCAGCCAGCTGAATGATACACTTGAGAATAATCCAATTTTGTCTAGAGGCAATCCAGATCCTGGCACGCTGTTAATAGTCGAGATCTTGGTGAATAAGATTTTTAAAGTGTATCGATAACAATCCAAATATATTATTATTTTGCAATACCTGTTAAATCTAACGGGTATCAAATTCGTAAGGGCCGTGGCATATCGCGACAGACGATTGTGCGGCACGTAGGTTGAACTGCGCTTTGTCTCGTAAATATTGCGTGGAAATGGTCTGTTGATACTGGTATTGTCGACACTGTGAAGTTCAAGTCTTTAAATTATACAGAATGCATTTGTAAGTATCGTTAAACCACGTGACTGTAATCTAAGAAATATTTGACAGGAAAGTAATGGGATGCGCGTGGTGTATTCGATAAGAATTCGCAGCTGGTCGACTCGTTTATAATATTAGAAATTTACCTGGTTCCTATGCTATCCGTTCCGTCGAAACGATTGTAACTGTGCTCCGGCGAAGAAGACATTCTTTATGAAATTCTTGGGCAGCATATATGCCGAGACTTTTCTTTACACTGTTAATGCACACTTTTAACTATACACTGATTGCATTGGCTCATTATCACTTCTATTTGGTTTTGTAATGCCTGCCGGATTTAGGGTCAGTCTGAAAATAATAATATTTAAACGAGTCTAAAGAAGCAGTCCTCTCAGGCAACATTCATAGAGCTATCCACTGTAAGAGATTCTAATAAAATGTTAAGTATCACTTGAAATACCGTCACTATATCCTACAGACTTAATATAAAAAAGAAAGAAGGAACTGTCTGTTGGGTAAATCTGGACTTTTGAAAAGGCATAATTTGGTTTTCTAAACTACAGTATCTGCCTTCATGGCTGATTGTATGTAGGATAATAAAAAAGTTTATAGATATGGCCAAGACTGTTTCTGCATTCCAGCTGATAAGACAGACACTGGACATATAAGGGAGATCTCTTTAATTACGTGTATCAGCCAGCGATGAATCACTACAAGTCCATGGATTAGGTGCGTTTATGTTTTTTCTTGTAGGTTGCATTGAATCACTGGATTTAAAAATACATGGATACGGCCATCGATTTCACTTCATTATTATTTAATGCAATTAACACTTGACCTTCGAATCGTAAGAAAATTATTTGTAATACACATTTACGCTGCGTGTGAGATGAGTATACAAATTGACCGTATTGCAAGTTGTTCGTTTATCGCGTATCGTCTACTGTTATCTGTTACGTTCAACCGGAGTTCTTTCAACGAAAGAAGTGCTTTCTTTAAAGATTAATTCTTGCGTCTTACCAATTTTGACAAAAGTTTCTCTGCTTTAAGAATGGTAGATTAAAGAATTTATAACAAACTGGCATAGCCATTAAGTGATACGTTACAGGTATCATTTCGCTTCGATAATAGCTTATCAGCCACTCCTGACATATCCCACTCCTGATATTGCTTTCGTATCAGATAAAAGATAACGATAGCTGTACGTATTTGAGATATGTTTCGCGAAACTATATTCTAAGCACTGCACCATAACTGACAACGAGAGTAAAAACCGACAATGATCTCTTTTGAAGCAAACATAGCAACTGATACGACTCTACTTGCATATGGCTAAGAGCTGAGTTCATGGTGATAGTAACGTCTCGTCTTGTATAAAAGACTTTATCTCCCAACAGTGATATACCTCCCATGTCACGCTTATCTTCAACGCATAGTAGAATGCGAGAAATTTAAAATAAGAGAACACGCCTTCCTGTCAATTCTTCAAAGGTTACTTTTATTTCGAAATCAGTATGTTAATAGATTTACATTATTATCCACGTAAATACACCAGTTTTGAAGGGTGCTTACAGCTTTCTACTAATTTAAACGTTGTAAATCTTTCGTAATATGACATTAATATATTTACGTATAAGGCACGAAGACTTGCGCAAGTTAAAATCTTTAATCGTAGTAACGAGAATAAAAAGTACTTATTAAAAATAGTAATATACTATGGGTTGCTAACATTTGCCAGAAACGGCAACTGTCCGACTGCCGATTGTGCTCCTGTTGCTCACAGCAGCTGTCGATACAGCCGATACCTACGTCTAGCTATGAGACTATACCTGATGGCTTAATCTGCCACTGCAAGCAACGCACAAGTGGCGTTCGGTTTAGTTGTCGATTCTGTCAGTTTACAATTCTGGATAATTTTTTGGCAAGAGACCCCTATACTATTAGATAAAATACATGATTATTTTGGTTACAATAACGTTACATATCTAACGGCCACACTTGGATAATATTTTTGTACGAGTGGCACAAAGCAATAATGTCATTTGAGATTTTTTCAAACTCCATAAAAAGTATTTTCCGTGTTCCGTTTAAGCTGGAATTTTCTTAGGATTGAGGTCGTACATACGACGCATCCTTTTCTTCAGTTCCTGAGGGAATTTTTCGTAGCACTTCTTGCAGGCAGGCCTAAGGTCGAACTCGAAGAATTTTGTTTTTTGATTCATCTTTTGGTCGCAAAATGCACAAGCAAAGTGATGAACGCACCAGGCCTTATTCAGTGCAGTGAATACTGCAAAAAAAAAGAAGAAAGCAGTGTTACAAGAAAACGATAATACGATTGAATAAACGTAAGTATTCAAAATCCATACCATCGCCAGCGATAACTTGATTGCACACAAAACAGAGATTGCCGAATAACTGATGGTAGTGAGTTTCGCAGTAGGCTAAGCCTTTTTTCTCGTAGTGACGATGCCCCAGGAATGGCTTTTCGCACTTGGCGCATACGAAGTGCTCCACGTGCCAATGCTTTCCCAAAGCTGTCACGACGCGTTCTTCAATTGGTCTACGACATGCTCCACAAATTGGTATTCCCATCTTATCATGACATCTCAGGCAGTATAATTCATTCTACATATTGACGACAATTAAAAGAATTATAATCATGATGATTCTAATAAGTCCGTTGATATTTTATGTATATTCGGATATACCATTTCATTGGCTGCGTAACCGGGTCTGGATCGAACTTCTCTAGCGTCGGAATTCAATTCTATGCCGCAGGCTGTACAATTAAAATGGTATGGATGATAAACTTCACCACGGAAACGCAATGGCTTGTCATCAATGACACCACTGTAATTAGAATATTAGAATTATTAAATATTCTGGTTTTAGTATTCAATCGTTACTTACTGGCATTGGTGGCAAATATGCTTGCCCAGTGCTCCAGCTTTTACCCGGGCATTGCAAATATGACAAAGGGCTCTACCCTGGCATTTAATAAATCCTGCATCGGCCAATTCTCCGTTGCACTCCTCGCAACAGAAACATCCTGGATGCCAGTTAGCATTCATTGCCTTGATCACACGACCAATCACAAATTCTCCTAAAATTTGATTTATAAGGTAACCAAATTTTACATTGACCAGAAGCTAGTCTGCGAAGACCTCTTACCACATTTTCCACAACATGGAGCAAACAAAACGTGGAAATCATGCTCACAATATTTACGCCCTTCAAACTCATAAAAGATGCCCTCAGGAAATGGTCGAAAACATTGTGCACACCTATGAGGAGAAGATTGTAATTTCAAGTTGAAAACCATGGGGAAGGAAGGAATTGAACAATTAACAAAGCAACTTCTTACACAAAGCATTGTGGATGCCATAGTTCTCCATGAGAATTTACAATTTTTTCATGAGATTCAAAACCCTCGCGACAGCGAGAGCAGAACATATGGTCCAGTGACATTCCTGTGATTCTGAAAGTAAAATAAATCTCATTCAAATGTAGTCATCCAAAGAATATGCATACAAGTAATTCTTAAAAAGCAGCAGCCAGTTGGGATAGAACGAAACTCTTTTCTAATTCTATGTGTTATACCCAGTCTTTTTATAAGGTTGATCATCATCAGGATTTTTTGGATCGTAAACATTTTCAAAATTTCGAGGTGGAAGTGGCGGTGGATTACTATAGTTATTCCATTCAGCCAATTCCTCATAATCAATCACAGTAATATTCTGAACACTAGTGAAATGGCTTATATGATCTTCTTGAATTAAATTTTCCTTCGAATTTGCCTTTCTTCTGTGATATAACTCGCTATGTTCCAAAGATAGCAGTGATATAGATGTGGGAAATCGAGCAACATATCCATTTTCAACCATTATTCACAAAACTTTTACGAATATTTAAGCACAGAACTGTCACAACACTTTCAATAAATTTAACGTTATATAACAGTATGACTTTCTGTAGTAGCCTGCATTTGTCACATTTTTATTCTATGATACTGCAAAGTAGTAAACGCATGAATTGATATGTTATCTACTGGTGGGGACACATTAAACCAGATAACTTTTCAGGTAGATAAGAGAATATATTTCTGAAGCTAGAGCCATATCATACAAGCAGCTAGTATTCAAAATTTGACACTCTGCCATACAGTTGACTGGTACAAGAGATCAATTATTTGATGAAAACAGCACGTAGACAAGTTTAGTAAGTGAACGACGAAAGCATAATATATATTAAATTACTCCAGATGTAATTACTTATTAGAACATGAAATACGTTTATATCACAATAGCCATGAAAGGTATTAGGGGTTGAAGGATCAACAAATAAAAATTTTTCAGTGAGTGAGGTGAGAATTTACCTATGACACCATAATATGTATACCTTACGAGCAGTATTATAATTTGTTAAAAATGCATGTTTGGAGTAAATTCATTCAACGAAATGAACCATAAAAATTGCATTGAATATTATAAAAAAAAGTTCAATTCGTTCTAAGGAAGCAATCGTGAAATGTTAGACATTACATGATGAAGTCAATGCCAAAAATAGATTGCTTCTCTTACCCTGGCATATTTTCTTGAAAGTTGGATTTATCCTAAATTGGGGTGGGACTGGTCAATCGGTCATTCGTAGCACTCACACTTTAGAGAGTCCGCTTGCAGATTCTGCAATTAGAACAGAAAATGAACAATGACTGACTAACAAGAGTACTTAGTATGTCCCACCCCATCACTGTAGTATGACTACTGTGAGTCGTTTATTCATACGTACGGTAACACAGTAAACAGACTTAATGTATCCTAACTGTATTGTATTTCATTACCTTTTTTTCACGTATTATCCCGGTCTGTAGCACCTACAAGATTCTCATCTTTAGAAAATAAGATTTTTATGCACACGCTCACGTCGTCTGTCAAAACGAATTTTTGGCCTCCTGTACTTCTCTTACGGTCTATGGCGGCCAATGAGATCTCAGAAATTCCACTCTGTCCTTTTGCGGACATCATGCTGCTCTGATTTATCGTAGGCGGATGTGGGTTAAAAACCACATTTATTCCTCGCATTTTTCTCCTTTTCTTTTAGTTAAGATACGCGTTCAACTTGCAAAATGTGCTAATTGTTAACATGTCGTTGAACTTGACAACTCATTTTTTAATGGCGTCATTGAGAACTACTATATGACTTTAAACGTTGTATTATAGTCAGTCCATGTTTTCAATATTTTTATGTGACAGATCAAGCACAATATTCTCTAAATAAGTCACACGCCGCTTTGCATATAATTCTTATTAGAAACTATGTACTTCCATAGTTTTACAATAAAATATATTTTTTTTACTTCAGCATAAATTTTGTGATTTTAGAAAACACATGTGATTTGCTTAATATTGCATTGTTTGCGACTACATGCAATGGCGAATTATGACAGGACAGCATTACATATAAGTTTATAGAATAACCTTAAAGGCAGATTCACACATTTAAATGCCGCATCGAATATAAAATATACCGACTGTAATATAAAATTATTTCATACATCTAAGTAAGACTGTCCTTATCACTGCTCAGTATCAATGGTCTTTATATTTCAGTTTCTTCTGTCTCAAAGCTGTATTGTAGATACCCTGTCTCAGAGGACATTAAACTGCGACGATATTTTCACTGAACGGACGGTACCGAACAGTGACGACACTGTAGAGGCCAGTGAATTAAAATATATACTGGAATGAGCCATCACTGAATGCGACTTAAAGGAAACCAAATCTAATGAAATAAGTAGTGAAAAAAGACAGACTATCTGACTTTATAATAGTGTCTTATTTTGCACAGCGTAGATGCTTCACTTCGACTCGCACCCAGTGACTCTAATGACCGCTCATTCCAATATATATTTCAGTTTCTGGATAGGATAGCGTCTAAACGGAATTCGTAATGAATTATAGTCAACAATTCGTACTGATGCAGACGGAGGATACGGAACGGACCGGGAGGCATACGACACCGGAAGGCGTGAATCAAATTTACCCTTATTTTGTACTGATTGGTCATTTTTGTCCGTACAGTTTCAAACAGTATTGGCTCGTCGAAAACTAAAGGTTGCAGATAATATTTTTTTAAATTTATTATTTTAGTCTTTATTTAGAGGAATCAAAAAAGGTATGAATTTTTGCAGATTGTTAAATACATTTACCATTAAAAAACGCGTTGGGCATAATTGACCCATCTGCACGGTTTATAATTGACCCATCTGCACGGAAAACTTGTTATATAGCTAAACGATAGTTCTGATTATAGTATACCTATATTACAGTGTGTTGTACAGAGACATTCATTTCGAAAATTGGACCATATGAGCTGTGTGAATAACTATTTATATTATCGGTCACTATTTATATTATCAATCAAGCAACGAAAATACTAATAACAGTACAATTACAACATTGTATCTGAAAAATTTGAATAACGATCTGTCTCCATTTGATGAACTTGCAGTGAGTTTCCAATTACCACAGCGTGGGAAAGTCTTTGGTGGTTGTATCATTTCTTCGTGTTCGCCAACTTTAAAAACTACCCCCATACCCATTTCCGCATGATTTGTCACGTGACAATGGAAGAACCAGTATCCAGGATTACTCGCTACGAAACGTATGATGGTATACCCTCTGGATGGCACACCTATATTGTCCTTTACTGGAGCACCATATAATTTCTTATCAAGCAATCCCGCCTCATTGAGCCTTTTGATTTCGTCAAGCGATATATTAACACCTACGGATTCCATTGCTACAACATAAAACTCGTACCCATGCAAATGCATTGGATGATCCTGGTCTCTATTCAAACCTAAAAAGTATTTAACAACATAGTAAGTACAACAGACCAATAATAGTTTTCATTACTATTTATTATTTTATTAAGCTACTTACTAAGGTCCACCAAAACTACTTCTACCAAACTGTTTGTTGATACCGGATACAGGTATGGACAGGTGCAATAATCACCTATGCATTCTTTAGCAGTATCATTATCCTCTGTACAATAGATATCGTCTGTTATAAGCTCATACTGCGTTAAGAGAGGAAATGATGGATATTCGAAGCTTATATTATTTATTTGAGGATACGGACCAGGAGAATGGAATGAATCTAGAAGAAAAAGAAGACAGTACTATATTAGTGTCCATGGAATATTAGTTATGAGCGTTTATTTCTATAAATGAACTTACTGTAAGTATTAAATAAGAAATGTAGATAAAAAGTATAGTCAGGTGTCCCTGAAATGTTTGCAGGATTCGTCGCAGTATTATTCAGGTCAACTACCTTGATCACTGTATTGTTGGGATAATTATTTGTCGACATTTGCACTGCATTGAACAACTGTAAAGTTAATTTTGTCAGATACGTCTTGTTTATGTTATTCGTGTCAACTCATTAAACTCATAATCCAACATAAAAATCTGCATTCTTTGAATATATTAAACAATAACAAAATCATCGTCTATGCAAAATTATAAAAAAATTTACGTGTCATTTTCCACTATATATACTCAACTTATAAAAATGAATAACGTAAATTTTCAGTAAATATCAAAATTCAAAAAGCGACGATAGCTTGATTTCGGAGGATTTGAATTGATCTGTTGATATATCGACGTCCGGTTTGCAGACAGTCGTGTAAGCGTAGTCATAGGCTAAGACGTGATTACGAGAAAACTCGATTTTTAATCAGCATCCCTAATACAAGTAACAGTGCACTTTGAAAAAATCTGCAGTACTGTGCTTGCATGGGAATGAAGTATTACAGTCTTATAAATTACGATATTCCATTTTGACGTTAATAAGTACTCCCCACTTCCTTTATGTATTTTTATTTCTTACCACTCCGGCTCTGTTTGCATCCTCGTAGGTTGTTGTACCTGATGGTTCAATGTTATCTGCGCCATTGTAACGTAGAATAGCTTCCTTTGATACAGTCACTGAACTTGTTTCACAATCACCAACTCCTCTGTACCTTATCCAATAGTTGTCTGGTGTTTGATTAGCCGACAGAACAAAGTCAAATCTTTCGCCACCGTTGATCATGAAAGAATCCACTGGAAGGACATAAAAGTATTTGTCAAATTGGATAGAACAGATTATGTTTCCAAGATCATCCAAATACCTTCTACAGGCTCAAAGGTTCCACTCTCTGAAGCAATCATCAGCAACGTGTGATTATCGACGGAGACTTGTACGGGACAGTACACGGCATTATTGTATATCACCCTAAATCGATATCGTTGGCCCTATAAATAAATTATATAGATTTAAAGAATTTTGTAATTAAATATTTATGCTCAGTCGAATGTAACATTCAAGAGAATCTTACGCAATAACCATTCCAAAAAAAGGGATTTAATATGTATGCGTGTATTTACGCACTGGACAGAAAATGTCTGTATTCAAATTGTCAGACGAATCACCGAACCAAACTCTTTGAAATTTACATGAGATTTTAAATTCTAGTCTAAGTTGATACAGTAAAATTTGCAAATGTCCAACACTTCAGGTTTGTATATGTTACCGTGAAAGACCGAAATCTGCTTTCTGACTTACACCGGTGAAAGTCGACATTCTCCAATTTCGGTCTTTTACGGTAACATATACATCGATATCTGTCAAGGGTCTGACAGACTCTGCACTCTAATTTATTTTAATTGATACACCAAAGTCTGTGCGATAAATAAGAAACATTAATTTCCATAAATACTTTTGAGAAAATGGGACGCTTCTTGAAAACGTGGAAAATGTAAAATAGCGCCGAGTCTCTTGGACCCTGGCAGGCATTCTAGGGGTTAGTAACGTATGTTTATATAAAAAATTCTAGATGAGTTCCTTAAGTAAAACTCCAAAATATCAAAAGTTTCATTTCAAAGTTCTGCATCCTTGAAGTTAATTTTTATTGCAACCTCGATTGCATAAGACGAGAGTTCGTGGTTTGCCTGTTTTACTTCAATATTGCATGTGTTACCTGTACAACATTGAACACTGCTCTAGGAGTAGTATACGTAATATTGTCCTTAGTGTATTCAATGTCAGCTGTTAAGCCATTGATAAGAAAGCTATAACCGGAAACAGAGTCACTGGTGTGAAGTGCTGCCGTCAGAATCGCTGCAGTCGACGAATGATACCAATGCCAAATTATCATAACATGATCTGCCAAATCATGATCATAATATTTCGCAAGTGGATCGTCGTTCTTGCGTACAATTAAACTGCTGTATAATCCATCGGCCTCTTCAAATCCTAAATGAATATTTGATAAGAAACGATTAAACAATATCTCAGTACGATATTTTAAAACTCGTCCGAAATAATATCAATTATTCTCAGCAAACCTATATGGGAATGCCATATGTGAGTTCCAGCTGGCTGAGCCACAAACTGATACTGAAAACTGTTGTGTGGTGCGATTGGACACTGAGTTAAATAAGGTGTCCCATCCATGTAAGGACTGTCTACTTGATGCATCCCATGCCAATGTATAGTAGTACTGTCACTGGTAAAAGTATTAATCACGTCCACCCGTACCGTGTCTCCTTGACAAACCTAAAATAAAATTTCATCCTAGGACACCAGACGATATTTCCAAAAAGTCTTAGAGTACCTGTATACTTGGACCGGGAAGCATATGATTTGCCACGGTAACGGACCGCACGTAACCGCCAGCAGAAATACATCCATTTTTGTAACAGTCTGTGCTTATATAGGGACACTCGCCACAGACGAAACTCATCGATGTATATTGGACCAGAGTGAAACTGTAGTAACAAGTTCGCACGTCGCCCGCAGTGCACTGCCGGTAGCAATGATGATGGGAACCACCTAAATATTTATTGGACAAGATAAATTAGTTCAATAGCGTTCTTCTAACTTTCAGTAATACAATCGTGGAAAGTACCAACCTAATATTTCAGGATTGGTGTCGTTCACATTAAATCCACGGGTCTAAAAGTTCAGAATATTATTTTATGACAGAGCGAGTTGAGTCTTATTTTTATTTTTTAATTAGAAACAGATTTTACCATGGCTGGTATACGAAATGATTTATGTGTATATCCTTCAGGTAGGAGAAGTATAAACGTCGCAAAAGACATCAGTCCTTTGAATAGACATATCATTTTGTTCAGTTGAGTCAGTGTTTTCTAGAATCTAATAACTGTTGAGAGATCGTTGAAGATATTGGGACTGTAATCAAGAATATTTATTTTTTAATCTAACGCTTAAGCTAGAGCCTATTTATTTGTTTAACAAAATACTTATCTAATATATGAGAATACAACAGCAGATTATATATTGTATCTTTATTACTAGATTTAAGGGATCTGTTTACTTTGTTGGATGAAAAATACATTTTTTTATATTTTCTTATAGTTTTGATTTGTAAAAATATTTTTCCAAAGTATTAAGTTCAAATTTGAAAATTCAAGCGAGACAGCTACTCGGAGAGAAATGGGTGCAAGGGTGGCAGTTTGAGCTAGGGCTAAAGTATGTAAATTACATAGGTGAAGGAGGTAGGAAAACCTTGAAATGAATTTAAAAAATACATTTGTACGGGGAAGAAGTTGTAAAAAGAAAAGTAAAAAATCCACGCAGAAAAGGAAGGACACGTAAAACGAATGGATCAATTGATTCATCATTCAAATGCATAGTACTTGGCTATAAGAAATTGAAATTCATATGATACTTATGAGTACTGTCCGTAAGAGCTTGATTCGTCGTGCGGATGGAGAAGCGTAGAAACCTTTAAAACGAACCTTAGTTGTGTCTATCCTGCTCCTCTCGCTAGTACAGTTCAACAAGTACTATGCTTCGTATACTGCGGTAATCCTGTGTCCTATCTTTATGGAATATAATGAAGGCAATTTATCGTAAAGACTAAAACGCAATCGATAAGGATTGGATGATAAGAAGTACTTGTCCGAATCGGTATGATCGGGAAGCCGACCGTCTCAGCAAATATGTGCTTGCCATATGAGTGCCAAAAAAGTTTCAGCAGATGAGTCTGAAAATTATCAGAGGACCAGCAGCCAAGCGGAAGAGGTGAGAGCGAACGGCCGGCAGCTTTGGAATTCACTCAAAGAAGATCAAGAACGATCCCAAGAGGGATGAAAGTAGAATTGCCAAACTGTATCGTGTTGCAGAAGGACATTCAAACGAAAAGAAACTTTGTCCAGTTTACACCACAAGTTTGGGTTATTCTCTAGTTTGGTAAGACCCAAAGTATCTTTGCGGTTGATTTCCATATCATAAATCGATTGCGACGACAGGAAGATTTTTCATCCCACTATTGGATTGAGAAATACTTCCCTGAGCATCTCTCTGGCACCTGCGGCTACTTAACCACACGCAGGATAAAAATAAAAGTTTCAGTTCTATATCGTGGCAGCTTGTTTCTAAGCATCTGTTTTGCTCTATGAAAATCTTTTTTGCTGTCTGTACTTAAATTAAATTTGATTTATTCAAAGAAATCTATTTATTTGATCAAAGGTTTAGTTAATAAATACAATTTTTTATTATTTTAATAACCTATAGAGGAAGTGAAACTAGCCTAATTTATTATTTAATTGGAAAAAAATCATTTTGTTCTGCAAAAGTTTTATAGCAAAATTACTTTTATCAATGTAGTTCTATATTTTACTGATAGCATGATTGTGGCTGAACGTATGGATTTGATTCGACAGAAATTTATTTCAACTCATCTGCTGTGTAATGGTTTCAAGTTAGATATCTGTTGTTGCTTCAAGGAAATAGATTAATTCTAATTAATTAGATTAATTAGAATTATTACAATTGATTAATTTAACCCAGATAGCACGGAAGTCTAGAAGACTTTCACCACGCTACTGTCTTCAGAGCTTTTTAATACTTTGGAGTTTAGAGTCCTAGAAATTCCGTGGTCATTTTTATGGAATGACTCGTCTTGGTTGATGACATAACAAATCTCTTACACGGCTGTCGGATATTTCGTAGACTGTAAATATTTCGTATATAGTCGGTCCACGAGTTCGATGTGTTTTTTTGACTGATCGAACACGATGAAATCTCTGGCCAGTCACAAGTGGTTCTGTATATCACTGTTCCAACAAAGTGTGCACGTGCTTGATTTTGCACTGAATTATATTTAATTTTTTAAATTATATTATAAATTTACGTAATCATATAGAAGCTAACGTGTCATTCGGTAAAAACTGTCAAAAAAAAAAACATAAAACTCGTATACCGAGTTTAAAGCTTCCTTGTACATGTCTCCGTGTTATCGAGTATAATCATTAGAATAAATACAATTTTTCGTGAAACGATAAAATTTGAATCAATTAAATATTGTAATTCAACGAATTCAATAATTAATTTTTAATTCTATTTTTACAAATAAATTATACTTTGATGAAAAATGTATTTCAGATCTCACCATATAAATATTTAAGAACTGCAGACGAATCGAGAGGGGAATCAACTAGAATTTGTAGAAGTAAAACGAATTGGTCGCAAAATCGAATATTAATTTGTTTTATGGAATTAAAATTCTGCGTTTACAATATTTTGGTAACAATGTAATTTAACCCGCGTCATGGCGTGGTAAATTGTCATGAAATTAAGTGAAATCTATTTTAAAAACCTTGTAAACAAAATTATGTCGATAGGGGAGCAGAGTTTTCGTCATAATGGCGGGTATTCGTAACCAAAAATTATTTATTGCTAAATAACGGTGAACTTCAAGTATTTAACCATTTAGATAAAGTATCTTGAAGATATTGTTTTTTGGAGTTTGGAATGATTAGTTTGCAGCGTCCCTACATGTATTACGCTTGCAAACGTTGGAATACCTTGTTCATAAGAAGCAGTACTACTCGTAAATGGTGCCATTATCAAAAAAAAACTCTTCAAGACAGTGAAGATAAATTTACTGATATTTCGCAGATAAATGTATGTCCTCCATATCAGTGTGTAAAAAAAAATCAGTATCTTTTCTCTGAGCTTAACGTAACGCTCGATTCTCCTTAAGTAATTATATTTTTTCAATTAACGAATCATTTATATTGAAATAACAATAAATTAATTTAAACGCCCGCGACCACCGGATTGGTTTAGATCAAGTAAATTTCTGTTGCTTCAAACAAAGTATTTTCTCAGTATCCCTATTTAATGAAGGGCCAACTCCATTGTTTAAAATAATGGAGGTGGTCAGTCAAAATTGGCTCTTGGACTAAAATTATGGTCAAGGAAACCACGTCTGAGACTGCGATAACTAAATTTGCAAAAGCAGAATCTTCATATAAAATTGATACAAGAGAATTTTTAAAGACGCTAACTCCGAATCAAAAGTCAAACTCTTAAGAAATAAGAGACTTTTTTCTTTTCTGAGGGTTGATTTTTTCGAAATGGGTGTAAATTATCAAAAGTTTTGACGAATTAACAACTTCATTTTTCACATCTACATGTCTTCGTTAATATTACTTCCTTTTAAAGACTTCCTTAAAGTACTTGAGTCTCTCTTGTATTCGTAAGGTGTTATTTTATCGCTAGAAGTATTGTTTCAAGAGATATAATGAAAAGGAACATAAACATGAGATAAAATGATGAAAAAAAAATATTTTAGTAATTATTTGAACTATCATATGTTGATTTCCGAATGCATTTTGTTTGCCAAATATTTGGAAAAAAGTCAGTTGTTAAAGATTTAAATAAATTTTATTCTTACTTTTTCTTATTAATAATATTATGCTCCCTTCACCTTCTCATTGACTATATAACCAACGAACGCTATCGTAATTCTACCAATCGTAACACATTAATATACTACAATTATGAGGAATGCTGGGCAATCGACATTAATGACATTTAAGACATCCAAGCCCAATGATTTCTGTACAAGAATGTTTACATATGCACTTTAGGTACATTATGATGGACATCACTTTGGAATCTTAAACACTACATTAAAATTAATGCAAGAATACAAGAAAATGATAATGTACATATTGTCTCTCGCTATACAATATAAATATGGAAATTACAATCAATGTGTTCAAGTAGGTACATTTCCATAAAGGATTTTTTTACTATACAATCCAAATATTCGGCATTTAAATATTCTTTTTGTGTAATTTATTTAGTTATCTTTCTTCATTCGGTTTGAGGTCATCCTGTAGATGATGGAATCCCGTCCTGGATCCATATCAGCGATAGCAACTGAAATAATTATATTTATATATTCTGTATTCTTAAATGATAAAGAACATTAAAGTCTCTATGTTTACGTACTGCATATTGCAAGAAGTGAAAAGACGAAGACAACTCCAAACCATAGAAGAATGTTAAAGATGACGGGGTAATCTTCATCATAGTCTTTCGACAGGTTCAACTGTAACATATAAGTCGGTGTTCCAATCCATTGTATTACAATTATTTCATAGAAAATAGCCGATATGTCTTCATACTTACAATGCTCTACAAGTAACTTACCAAATATTAATACCTAAATATACAATCAAGCGTCAAAAATAATTTTAAGCATGCGCTCTTTAACAATTATTTAAACAATGTGGTGTCTTTACATCTTAAACGAGCGATTGTTTTTGTCTTTTAAGTAGATAATTGTATCTCTCGTGAAAGAATAATTCTCAATAAAGATTAGACAACGAAACTACTACATGCAACATTTAATTATATTATCTTTGACTTTTTCTTATTATGCTGATTGCGTCCGGCTGCAAATAAGGACTGACTCTTATTGTGCAAGCTTATTTACATGAGTATTATCCGAAGCCGTTAATATATTCTAGTGCATTGAAACTTCGCGACAGAAATTGTACAAGCGTATCGAGGTAGCTGAACTCTTCATAACACTATATTATCTACTCAATATAAATTGAAATGTAAAAGAAAATTAGCTGGCAACGAATAATATTCCTAAAACCATAGAGAACAGCAGTATCATATGTTGATGTGTACAGGATACCTGGTGTATGTCACGTATGACTTCTTTACCAGTGCTGCTTTTTTCTGCCTGCTTTGCACCGTTGGTGCTGTCAGTAGTTTGTTCAATAGGATTGTTAGCATGTTCAGAGTTATCATTGTTATTATCACCACTAGTGGCACCAACCTCCGTCCCATCTTTGTTAGTGATATATGTGTTTTTTTCATCGATATCATCTTGCTACAATATATGTGC
Organism: Cephus runcator; assembly: GCA_030142495.1. Taxonomy (NCBI): domain Eukaryota; kingdom Metazoa; phylum Arthropoda; class Insecta; order Hymenoptera; family Cephidae; genus Cephus; species Cephus runcator. The sequence goes on along the minus strand of JARQTC010000389.1, from coordinate 66,879 downwards.
AGATACATTATGATTGTTTGTGCATTACACATAAGCAAGGTCAACGAAACATTCTCAAAATTCTCATTATATAGTATTTACTAATTTGTCTTTGATAGTTTATCAACTGTTATTTCACGAATATCGTAAAACTGGATTATGGACCAATCGCCAAATATGTGATCAGTGGGCATGCATTAAGCTACTGAAAAGTAAGGGAAGGTTCGGTTTCAGTCGACTACCTCATGCAATGGATTCGACAATACCTGATCAGGTTTTTCAGTTGTGTTAATTTCATTGTCAGTTGCCGTTTGTTTAATTTCTGAAGAGCGTTTTATCTTGGTACCACTATCCTATAACACCAAGATGAAATTGTTAGACACTTTTCAAGATGGACCTGGGAGAGCAAGAGATGGTATTAGGATATAAGTGAATGTTATTTTAGATGTCGATGAGTGCAAAAGAAATGTCAGATATCTAGCTTGGATTACAGTTAAGACTTGTGTTTCGATGCAAGTATGAAAATAAGATTAGTTTGGTAGAATTGCAAGGTCGAAAAAGTAAGTAGACTAGCCGGTGCGTTTATTATTAGGCAGATTACAGCTGTGAGAGAGTTGAGGAAGATGGGTAATTATTAAGTCGAGTGGTCAGTCTAAGATTTGGCTAGGAAGTGAGTCTGAGATGAAAAACAGACAAAGTCGCAAAGACGCGTGGATCCAATCAGCCAACTTTATCAGGAGTTTCTTCAAAAGCTGAAATACCATATCATACTTTGCATCATTATACGTCACGCTCCTTGTACTTATAAATAATACTAACTGGACTTAGCAGACATACAACCTGAGATTCCTAATCACCACTTTACGAAACACAAATATTCTGTGCTCATTCACATTAATTCACGCAATATCTTAATGGATTACGTCGCTGTTGAATTTTGCAAGTACCTGCAGGACCAATATCTAGTTTTGCTATAATGTATCAAATACTGACCGATGAAGTATTAGAGGCGGTATCCCTGGTTTCCCTTTCGAGAATAACGGAACGGGTATGACGCACTTGGCTTGCGTCGTTAGTGAATGCTGCAATGAGAACCTGAAAATAAAAATGAGAATATCCAAGAAGTAATTTCGATATGAACAAATAAGAACAAGAGAACACTAGAAAATCTTTACCTTGTTCTCATATACATCCATGAATGCCTTGCTCACGTCGGAAAGAGCATCATTAAGCAGAGTTAGAGCTTCCTTGGCTGCAGCAGACTCTTCTCCATGGAAATCTAGTACGGGACGTATTTCAGAGACTACAAGCCAATAAACGTCTGGTATGGAGTCAGCGCGGATAGCTGAAGGAACCTTCTGAGCAATAGCACGTAGAAGTTGTACTTCCTCAAGGAATTTACGATCTTCCTCGTTTTCTAAGCTTAAGAACTTCAGGGAAGATTCATCGATAGCTGTTGGCTTAAGTTCGCCCAATGCAGATTGGCCGAGCTTTAATACAAATGAATTTCATATAATTTTGTATTCATCACTTTATGTCTTAATATCTAAAAAAAATTATAATGAAAACTCAGAGTACTCACAGCATCAAGTCCATCTCCAAGATAAATCCTAACTAAAGTATTGTCATTATCACGTTCTTCAAGACGACCACTTAAAGCTTGCCACGTGGTTTCTTCAACTTCGTCGACATTTAAAGGGAATCTTTTACCCCTAGGAGAATGTAGAGAATTTATTCCTTCTACCGCAAATCCAACAAAAGCTTCTGGGAGATGAAACGGGTTGTTAATAGAAATACCAGACCATGTACTTTTCTACAAAGAATATACATACTGATTTATTTATTCTATGTTTATATTCTTCATAAAGAGATAAAAATATTATCCATAGTGTTTTACAAAAAAAAGCAAGTTTTGTTTTACCTGTTTAACAGTGAATCCAAGAGCAGCAGCGCAGATCTCTTTAAGAAGGCTTTGATTCACTTCTTCATTTCCTTTAAAAGTTACACTATCTGGACTGTGTAAAATAACAAGATCCCCAGTGGCTTGCACTGTAATAACAAGAAGGAAATAGTATAAAGTATAAAATAAGTATTATATTAATCAGCGCCACACCCCCTCTTTAAAAAATGATAAAATAATACTATATTCATGATATAATAAATTTCTATTTCTTAATCTAACAAAAATCTTACCTGTAACGAGGGTGGCAAGAGCCAATAAAATTAATTTGAACATTTTTTCCTTCTATATTTTTATAGCTAATGAAAAACCACAGTTCCTAACTCAAAGACCCAGTCGTGCTCTGATCATATGACAAAATCTCACTGATCAATGATTCTAGCCAACTCGAACTATTAAATATCCCTATGTCTCGGCCTTGTTAAATTTGTACTCGTTACCTAACTTTCTGCACTATTCAAAAAGTGTAAATTCTTATTGGATGATATTTTCAAATAACCAATGAGAACTTGCTCTTTTTGAAAACTGCAGGAGTTAGGTAACGAGGCAAATCTTATGTTGCGGCCTAGCGATAAATAATCTCACTAGGATTGAGCGGAAAGTTCAAATCAGGGTTTAAAATGGGATCACGATTCCTCTGCCACAATTCAGAATACAATGCTTTTAAATTCTCAGTCTATCATTACGCATAAATAAGATATATCCTAAACAATTCGGGGAAAATTTTCTAGCTCGTACACGTGCATAAACATATGGGCCACAAAAAATATGGGCATGGGTTATTTGTTTATTGTTATTTTAACCGCATGCAAATTTCTCAGGAACTCTTACTCTCGGCAATAAATCGGGTCACTTGAGAGCTTGCCAAATAAATTAAGGATAAGATGTGCATGAGTTCTTTGGGCATATCGACGTATAGTATGGACTACGCATAGACAATGGAAAAATGGTTGGCTGAAAAAGATAGCGGCTAGTGGCGGCCAAGCCCTGTCTCTTTCTAATCAGTAGCATAGTAAGATATTTTAGGACTGCGGGCATAATAAGTTTCTGCATCATAATGTTATAAATTCTAAATATTCGTATTGTTTTCTAGATTTCATACAAGCGCTGTCTGATCTATTAGTACGTTCTATTTATTATTTTCATATATTTTAGACATTTGGAAACTAAGCTTTTTATATAATTTTCGGAAAGTGAATCGTGGGAAAAGGTACAGAAGAATTTATATGCATAACGTATTTTTAGCATATCGAAGTATATTTCTGTTACAAAATAAATAATTAATTGTTTAACACAGTTTTACATTACAATATTCCATTTTACAAGGTAAAATAAGCACTACAGTAAATTACAAATACATGTTACATTCAACTAAGTATGTGTCTCACAACCTTTATTGATTTTTGAATAAAACGATCTTGTTACATTTCATTCTTATTCTAAGCTCTTCTTGAAGTTCTAATTTAGATGTTCCTTCGTTGTGTTACCAAGTTTTGAAAAAGTTTAAGATCTTAACAAGTAGTTTTCAACGATGATCAGCTTCACAGTCTTCCTTATCTTCAAATATGCTAGTTGTAATATGTTCAAGGGTACTTCTGATCAAGACATTTAATATGTTGTTTGTTTGAAAGACATTTTGCATTCTAAAAGTTTGTTCTGCTATTAGACATAAATTTTAAAACAAAAATTAAATATTCATTGAAGTGTCTTCTATATATTACTTACATATAAACGCTTTGCCTTATTTGTCAATAATTTCAAACTTGAAACCTTCTGCTTGAGCCGTTGAACTTTACGCTGTAGACACTTTATCTTTCTTCTATGATTTATTAGTTCCTGCTTTGTAATCTCCCATACCATTTCACCTTCTCTGGACGATTTTGAAAGTTCTTCCCATGTTATTTCCGTGAATCGTTTTTTCTTTTTAGGGATAACTTCACTTAGTGGAGTCTCTTGCCTCTGTCTGCAAATATTTTACATATTTGTAATATATATATTTTATTTAAATATTGCATGAATAGAGGATATTCAGAAACTTCAACAGTCCATGTTTATAGTAGAAATGTTCCATAATAGCTGTCATTTCATTATTGTGTTATTATGTTAGTATTATGTTAAAGCATTATTTATATAAATGCAGTTTGCAGTAAAAAAGCAAAGTTAAACTCTTTAAAATCATAAAGTTAAAGGAAATATTTAAAAATAGCATAGACAATAAAATAAGGTTACTTGTTTAAGATGGTCCGCTTTTCTATACTTAAATCCGCCACTAGTTGGTTGTTTGAGATATCGTTGCTTTGCGAATCCAACAACGACTCATCATTGGGAGTGTTAGTGATCAGTTGCAAAGAAATTGAGTTCGAATTATCTGATCTGTTAGTAAATGATTCATCTATCTTGTTTGAAATATTTGTTGCAACACTTCGTTGGTCCTGTTTTCCAAGATTTAACGTTGGTTTACTGCCTGGTTTCAAAAACTCCTTCCCATTTACTAGCCCATATCGAAAGCATTTGCTGTCAAAATGACTTGAGCAAATGGCTGCTCCCTTTCCTGGAACATCTTTCGATTGTCCAAGAATATCTAGCCATTGTTGTCGGTTGATAGTATTTGAGGGAAATCTACAATTGAAATGTAACTCGAAATTTATAATAAATTTATAATGTGCACGTTAACGTATAATCATAACCTGGTCCATAACCCAATCTAATTATTTAAATAATACATTATTACTCACCTATGAAATGACAAACCTTGCGATTTGTCTGATCTTTTCTTGCAGATAAAGCATGTGTACACCATATCGAAAAATATTTACAAGAACATATTTTAAATGTCACTATACACGCCACTGAACGCCATACTGGAATCCATACGGCAGTGGTGGGGGTCGCGTAGAGAGAGATAGCAAGGACATAGGTCAGTGTAGCAGCCTGTCTCTATCACACACCATACAGTCTTTGAATAAAGTTAAACTAGGATAAAGCAGGCACCCGTGGAGTCCAAACCTATATTGATATGCCATATGCATATCACTGTAATTTAGCGGCAAGTTGAAAAAGATATGTATATATAAAATAGAATCAGGATACTCTTTGCATTTTTAACGTCTCACTCTCGCTGTTGCGTCATTCTATAGGTTGAGTCGTGTCGCGTAAAAGAAATGATCATAGGTGCCTTCTCGCGAGTTAATAGCTGTAGAGCTCTGTAATATCGATAACTGTTTAAGAAGAATTTCGCATTCAGTTTGTTAGATGTTCACTGGAAAATAGTGTCTCTTAAGTATAATTCTTTATTACGGTATTGGTGTTCGCAGAGATGGTGTTCGTATTCTCGTGACTATTCTATTGATCGTTACTTGCTTGAGGTCTCATACGGTCCTCATCGTCTGATTCAGTTTCTTTCTCAGAGTCCTCGGGTAAGTCATTGGACATAGTGGTGTACTTTTGTCCCAGTGGTTTTCTGCGGAACGAAATTAACGTCTACAAGAGAGTCTGTGAAGCTATGAGATTTACGAATTGAGGAGGAACTCAGTAACTTTCACCAGTGATTAATACACACTCGTCTAAAAACTCCCAAGATGGGTTCGCTTTTTCGTAGCGAGGAGATGACCTTGTGTCAGCTCTTCCTACAATCCGAGGCTGCCTATGCCTGCGTGTCCGAGCTCGGCGAGCTTGGCCTCGTTCAATTTCGAGACGTAAGTTTCACTCATTCTTATCAATGATGTGTGAATTTCTTCCAATTTAGTATTTAATTTTGATTATAAAATTAAATACTAAAACTAATAAAATTAAATAGAGGCTGGGGAAGCTAATTTTAAAAATAAGAATTTTGTACAGCGATAGGTATACTTTCCTCGTTTCAAGGATCCGTGGTCACATGATTCGTAGTTTCATGTCTTGTGACCTGAATCTTATGTTTTATATGGAACTTTGTATTGATGGTAGCTATCGATTCGCAGTTAAATCCTGATGTCAATGCATTTCAACGTAAATTCGTCAATGAGGTTCGTCGCTGCGATGAAATGGAGCGCAAGTTGCGTTACCTCGAAAAAGAAATCAAGAAGGATGGAATTCCTATGCTGGACACGGGTGAGAGTCCTGAGGCTCCGCAGCCCCGAGAGATGATTGATCTTGAAGCCACCTTTGAAAAGCTTGAGAACGAGTTGCGAGAGGTTAATCAAAATGCTGAGGCACTGAAGCGCAACTTTTTGGAGCTTACTGAGCTCAAGCATATTTTGAGAAAAACACAGATCTTTTTTGATGAGGTAAGATGAAACAATACTCATTTGCTTTGAAATATATTTATAATTTTGAAACCACAGTGACCTTGGTCATTAACAATTTCATTAATACTATTTGGTTGTAAGGGCGCGGGTGGGAGGGGGGAATAGTTCAATATCTGTAATTTGGTACTAGTAAATTCAAAGGAGACAATTACAGTTAAAATGTAATTGCATCGTCAACTCTATGATATGCATCAGATACTAATCATATGTATATCCCCAGATAATCTTGAAATAGAAACATTAGGTACATCAATTTATAGTATTATAAAGCAAATACTTTACGCTTCCAAATTATAAAGCTCCTGTATATCCGACAAAATAATCATAAAGATTCTCTCACTATAAAGTACAACAATCTATGATGTTGCAAATATTTATTTTATAATTTGCAAGACATTTACTTTTGCATTGTTATCGAATCGGGTCATGTTAGCAAATTATCGCTGATGGTGCCTCATCAACATTAATATTCATGTACTATTTTCAATTGGCTTCTGGCATGATGGGTATAATGGTTGACTAAACATTCACTCTTGTTATCACATATTTTATCAACTAAATGGTTGCAGGATTTAGATCTAAGATCTTGAATAATCATTGGAAGAGTATCGGTATTTTAAATAGCATCTATGTAAATGTTGGCTTTACTTTTGATATAGGATACACTTTAGTAATCACGTTATGTTTGTTCTCAAGTATTCTGTACACTTCTTACTTTTCACTACCTTTAATTCACAAGTGTATACGAGGATGCGGATAATACTAGCGCACGACAGTTGGAGTGCTATATGAAGCACCGGACTTCTTACTAAATGTATGATTTGCTAACAGCGACAGGATTACAGGCTCATGGGCTATGAGAGTAATGATATGCATGTCAAGTTTCTCTGAACAATGCCGCAAAGTGCCTGAAGCAAGTTTTCTTTATATATTTGCTTTGTAATCATAACCGAATGAAGCAGCACTTATAACGTAAATAATACACACATCTCACTCATTCATCTTAAATAATTAACATTACAGTCGATCTCGTGATGAGAGTAAAAGAGGTAGCCCCCGTGTTCCCCTGTGTTTTCCGTTATGTGTTACTAATGATTGATTTGTTAAGTGATTTTAGGGATGTTTAATGTGTTAGTGTTGCCGACTAACAAAGTTGCAGATATGCAACGGACACAAGTCACTCGTTACGCCCTGTCTCCTGATTATTAGATCCAATCACTAAACCGAAATCCCTCGTCGAGGCTCGTCTTCAACGAGGTAAGGTGACTGATTGACTTTTTCAAGAATGCATTTACAATTCTAGGATGACAGGAAGGATCGCAAGCGTCTGTAATAATATTGTAGAGTCACTTAAAAATGAATGCATTGTTGTTGTGCACAATGGATCTGAATAACGTTGAAGAATATATATTGTTTAATGAACCTAACTGACAGATATACACTTTTGTATTCACTGTAGAGATATATCGGAATATATGTATATCAATTTATATCGTTCAGTTTGTGTTTGCCAAAAAATTATTTATTTTCTCAGATTTGACTTAGTGTTCATAATATTTGCATATATATTTTTTTAAAAAGTATTTTCCTTTTTTATAAATGTTTGTATACGAGTGAGTGTCGCTAGTACCACTCTTCCACGTAAAATCATAGAAACCCAATTCCTCAAATAACCTCATATAGTGAATGCTATGGGAATACGTTTGTCGTAAATTTACGTGCAGTAGTAGCGAAAAGTTTAGAATTGAAGTTATTTAGCGTCATCACGAGGTATATGCATGATTGTGTAACACCCACCAGACGAGGAGCTCAAATGTAGATAGAAGATGTCGCTCTAATCATGAATCATAGCAGTAATTTAATCTGTCTAATCAAGAAAAATCAGTTTCAACGAAACACGGATTAGTCTGTGGAAATTGATTAACGATAAAAAGCATCTAAAATAGATTAAATTGTCATTACTGATTAATTATATATATATTTTTCCTTAAATTCCCTCGATAATAATTAAAATCAATCAATTTGAGCACATGGAAGTCGTGCAAGGTTTTGATTAAGAAAAAAAAAGTTCAATTTTCCAAATTTCTCTTATCACAATTGTAAAATACCACTTCAAAGATCTTTAGATTTAATCTGAGTACTAAGAAAACGTAAAAATCTCATATCAGAATTTCGCGTATCATTCTAAACGTTCCTAATTTTCCTTGAAGAACGTTACGTGTTGATCACGAGAATCCGTTTAAGAACTTGTGAATTATTGTAATCACATGCTGATGGAACACGCGCACTACTTGCGTCAGCACACTCCCAAAGTCGTACAGCTTAATTCTTACTTGATTTTTATATGGACGATAAATATAGCGTGTATATAGTATTGCCATATTACTACAGCACACGCGTCTTACTAATTGGCTGAAGTAGATATCTTAGACAAGTACGTTGAAGGTGCTAACCAGCAATTTAACAATTGAATCAAGAGACTTGATCGTCTGCGCCAAGTATTTGGTACACAGCTGAAAGTGTTTTATTTTTAAACTCTTCGATTTTCATTCGGTCACGTTATGAGAGCGGACCAATCTTTATACAAATATTACTTTGGAAATAACGATTTCATGATACCTTACCGACCATTTGTCGATTGACAAGATATCTCTCCATTTGTTTCCCAACAAATTTATCTTCGTTGCGCAACGCAGTCTGTAGAAGAAATAAAAAGGCGTAGAGCCAATCGTAGAAGCCATTAGGTAACAGACATAGGACAATAGAGACTTACGTAATGTGCCACAATGTCTTTAGAATAATACGCATGCATCTTTTGGCTGGGTGTGTTGCTTCCATGACTGATAAGTATTTCGCGCGATGTTTAGCGAAAGGAAATGTTACTTCAAAAATGCACAATCGACCATTCGCTAAAATTGTACCATTGAGCGTGAACGTTGAAGAATACTGCATGAGGCACGTGCATCTGGAAAATGTATTTCGTCGTTGCATCCACCAGTTAACATGAAAACATCATTACCGACGCTTGACGATTATACATCCCAGTAGTGCAACAATGATCGACGAAGGCTTCTGATTCTCAATCGTTGTAATTCGAGTATCATATTTCGAATGGATTTTTTTTTTTCAAAACACTTTGCAAGATCTTCACATGATTTCACGATAGAACCACTGGAAAATTCCGTCGTATATGAATTTTTAGTACTACAACGAGGAAGCATCTTGTCGATACTTGATGCAAAAACTGCAGTGTCTTCCAGAACTAATATTCCTAAGAAATCCAGGATGAACGAAACTTTGTTTGAAAAACATACGAGAGATCTGTGAAAGATCTCTACGTGAAAAATCTGTTGCAGATTATATAAGGTTCCTTTTGTGCCATCTACCTATTATCTTTGTCCATGCTCCTGTGAGCAGTCAATCGTCTACTTTTCTATAATAGACATATCCAATCACGTTTCCCGTTTTACATAAACAAAAAAAGAAGATTGAAGGGAGATAGGGCGTACGGAGGGGTGACGTGTGTCTGTTGCCAGGCTGAGCATGGAGGTGTCGTGTCGCAGATGGCAGACCCGAACCGCGAGGAAGAGCAAGTCACTTTGTTGGGTGAAGAGGGCCTCCGCGCTGGCGGCCAGGCTCTCAAGCTCGGGTAATTAATTGTGGCGTACCTCTTCAACTGTGCAGAGCGAAGCGATTTTCGATGCTCGCACGTTAACGGTATAACATGGGAATTTGGAGAGTAGTCAATTTAATAGAAAATCTAATTGTAACACCAAGTAACGTTCGGTACGTAAAAATCCCGTCGCTCTGCAGTCTACAGACGTGTGATCGAGGATCATTCATTGTACGACACGCATGTTTTTTTTTTTTTATTTGACTCTGTAATAATAATTTCACCAAACGCACATTATTATGCACTGTGCCACGATTATGGTACTCGGTCTCACGATATTCAAGTATTAGGGGATCAGTAAAGGGTCGGGGGGAAGGCTGAAGTAATTTTTCCAAGTAAACTCCAGTCGCTAGGCTAATGCGTTTTGCTTGGCAACTATGAGCGTCGCGCACTTGCCGTCGGAGCACTCACTGGAGCTTTGTTTCTCTATAAAGCCGAGATCAGGGCATTCTAAGTGGTGCATCGGACGTCTAGCATTAAGTAGAGGGCACGTTAAGTTAGTGTGTTCTATGGTTACAGCACCTGTACACTGCGGCAGACACCATAGGAGCACACTATAGGAATCCCCTCAGGCAAGCTGTTACCAACCGTTATTTGCGTTTGCGCACAACCCTGTTTTTGCTCAATGTCTGCCTGTAGCTGTCCGTGCTCTCCCATTGCCAGAAAGAATGATCGACGCGCGTCGTCATTGTCAAAGCATTCTCTTAAGAATGGAGTTTAAAAATTATTTACTAAATTATTACCTTCTTTCCTATTGTGATTCTTATGTACTCGTAATTGTCTCTAACTTTCTGACTCAAGACATTTTTTCGAAAGTCATATAAGTCATTTAACTGTTTTAACTGGCTCTATTTTACATAGGCATGCTTGTAAATGTATTATACGTACTTTGACTACTGTCTCACTAGTCACTCTATCATATGACTCATAGATTAATCGAAGCGCAATGACGCTTGTAAGAGTTTATAACTTCATTTATTCACTCCTTAGGAATGATAATAGACTTCAAACGTATAAATTATGAAGATTCGAAGCTTTGGATCCGCATACCGAGAAATGCTTTGACAATTCCTGATGCCCTTTAAAGACAAACGCGACTGTTTGCTTTGTTGAATAACAATCTATTTACTTGTCTTCGATCGGATTTTTAAGTTTTTAGTTTCTATTTTACGCGTTCAATGCTCGCGCGATGTCTTTTACGACGCGCAAGAGATTCCATAACCTAGAATTCTACGCTCGCACTGTACAACAGTTGATACAGTTTGACATAACCTGTACGACTTGTCTTAACGGACCGTATTTCAAACTGTATCGAAATAATTGTTTCAAATCGTGTATTGCCGGTGACGAAAGATTCGTTGAGTAGTGAAAAAAAAAAAAATGAAAGGATCTAATCGCTGGCTTCTACATAGGCGTATCTAATAATTTATCGGAGCATTCTCTTGTGACTAGTGAACAAAAAAATATTATTCGGTACAACATGTAGAGACTGTCATGTGAATAACATATAAATGATGATGGTGTGGCCATGGGTATGTATATGAATATATATTTTTATTAACCACGGCGTTTTTTCGCATTGCAAGCTTTTCACTATATCCTGATTTGTTCTCGATAACTATTTTACTTTTAGTCGTTGACATTTATCGACATGGTGAACGGAGGGAAATGGGTGTGTCATATTACATATTTTGGTAGCCCTGCTAACAGATTGCCTATAATTTGGTGTGTCTCGTGCCTGCTTGCTTCTTTTTTTACTTTATTTAATTGTCGCATTTTGCACCACCATCCTTCTGTGCTGTCGATAATTAACGCGAATAACTCAAAGAGAGTTTACGTTGCTATGAAGAATTAAATTAAATTGTGGTAATGAAAATGCATAATACCATAGAGTTCGACGAATAACTCACATTGATGTAATCGGAGCTGAACGTTGAATGGTTAAACGAATGATACGAGTTTTGGTGTAACTTTAACGTAGAGGAATTGGGTGACATTAATCAACAATAACCTACTCTCAATAAACCCAAATCAAAGTAATGTACGTCTTGTAAATTTCTTTCAGATTTTTCAATAAGAATCACCATGTTTCTACGATAGAATGTCTCTTAGCGAGTCCCTACTGCTTTCTGGAATGTTATTTTTACGAATCTTTGTTCTCTCGAACAGACCAACAAATCGAACCGTTCATTTTCACGAATGGCAAATTTACGAGTCGTCTTATTCTTGAATAGTCCGTTTTTTTTTTTTTTTTTTTTTTTTTTTTTTTAAAAATTCAAGTTACCGATCGACACGTATCGGGCTGGATCGAAATAGCTTGGTTCCGTCAAAAGATATATATATATATATATATATATATATATTACTGTATAGATTTGAAGTAGTCCAATAAGTTGATAACACGTTAGATAATAAAATTTGGGTATTGAATTCTGATTAACAGTCGTATTCGAAAGCAAAAGAATAACAATTTTTCAAAAATAGTTCACCTGCATAGACAACAAAAGTGTACACATTTATCCTTGGCTTTAGTGTTGATGTTGCTAAAAATGATAAAAAGTATGAAATACAATTTAAAAAATTTTCTTATTTAACAGAAATGTAGTTTGCAACTATTGTCTCCTACGGTAGCAGAATTTTGAAACTTGCTAGCCATATTTTCTGGGTAAAGGTGCATGCATGGATACTTGAAACTCATTTAGGAAATACGCTAACGCCAGCATTGTTCGGCATACGTTCTAAACATGTCTCTTATGCATAATAATATTTTTTAAAAATTTGTAAAATCAATAAGGGAACAAGTAGGCATTTCTTATTTCAACATTTTATCTCCTAAAATTATGGATTGATCTTCGAATCGATGAACAGAATTATTTGAAAATTATAAAAATTCTATATTTATTTTTTTTACTGTATATTCAACGTTACACACTCGCGGTAGTTCTCATATATAATATTATAGAATACGTTATGCAAGAACGTAATTTCGAAATAGTAACGAGGAGGCATATGGCGACAGATGCAAAGATCGGCTATTCGAGCCTTTCAGGAAAACGATGGATCGGGATAAAGACGATTCGACGAAATAACGAAATAAAAATGTATCTTTCGGTAAAATGAATTTTCGTGAAAACGACGGTTCGAGATTACAATATTCAAAAAACAATAGAGGGACTCTCTCTTAGTTAACGTGTTACAGTATTTACTTATATATATACATATATTATACATACATAAAATTTTTATTTATTACATTACGTATACTATATATATGTATATATATATATATATATTTTTGCCCAAGAAATAGATTCAGGACGATTTCTTGTCCGAATATATATACACACACACTGTATACGCGGTTATGCAGGACCCTTGCACCATCCGAAGATGGTCGTGCCATGGTAATTAATGAAAATCAGAATCAGGTGGTGCGACAGTCCTGAATAACCTCGTATACGCGTGACACACAAAGTTCAGTGGACTGAGAGTGATGATGGCATTAACAAGATTGGCAATTCGTATTTAGAAAAAGTGCGGTGACTCGTGACGCCCTAGTACGTTCAAAGCCAATAAAAATAATGCAAACAACAGCAAAGTTACGAATTCCGCGGTTACCGCTTGTTCAAGATCCACGTAAATGCTGTTACGTAAGATTTTAAAGAGCGAACAAAGAACAAGAACGTACGAAATATCCAGGCGCTCTGTTCGATGGCAAAGAGTAACCGTTTCCTTCAAATATTTCCCCTATTCATAGTATTATCTCTGCCAGTTTCTCCGCGGTTGTCCAAAACTGTCATTTTCCTTCGAAGGGAGTTCGCCAGCCACGCGTAACTTTCTCTTAAAAACTGACTTTGACTCTTTGCTTGGCTTTGACACGTCCAGGGCTTTCCCTCGATGACAACCGCACGCACATTGAGAGCCAAGCACCCATGCAACAGCAGAGTGGCATTGGAGCATTGTGGTCGTGTATAGTGTGCTAATTTGGTTGTGTCTTGTCTGTTGTGTCGTCAGCAAGAGCACGCAGGCTTGAACCCCACCGAGTCCATGACACGCGCATTGATTAGTGACGATAATATCGCCCGCCAGTCTGCCCTCGGTCCTGTCCAGTTGGGGTACGTACCTAGAACACCTCCTTGGCTCACTTCTAACAAGCTGCTTTAACATTCTCAAACGAGACTTCCTTTTACGCCGCAAGCACAATATTAACGGATTTGAACATTTCAGTAACTGGATCTTTCTGCGTGAATTATAGCCGGACCATAAGCTGCTCGTCGCTCTTCGTAACTTTAGAGACTTGAAGTTTTATTTTTATATATTTTTTTTTTTTTTTTTCTAATTCCATAACGCGATACGACTAATGCCCAAGCATAAATTAATATTGTGCTTCTTTTTTTCTTCCTTGGCCCGTTTAGCATTCTATAGTTGTAACCGTCTATCGCAGCATTATGAATCTATCTTGTGCCTTGTTGACTATCGTGTATTTTTATCGGGACTCGTGGAAGTCTATGGAATGCTATATATCCTACCGTCAGCACTTACATTCTATGACGTAGAACGTAGCATGTATAACATCTCACTTCCTCTTCCTGTCTAATCTTCTATAGCAACTGTATCATTTATTGATAATTATTAAGATACGAAATGATCGACAATGGGCCACGGTGGATAATAGACTTTCTATGTCCGTCGGACGTTTCTTAGGTCATCTCCTGTCTTATTTCACTTACATATTTCTGTCTATCTAATCATATTGGATTCTCTCAAGTGGGCAGTATTTTATTTATGAAGATACACCGAAACTAGGATGATTTTAACCAATTATTGTGAACCGTTGCATCCGTAATATTCTAGATTTCGTTGAACCACACACTATTCGATACTTAAAATCCCTTGACATAAGTGTTTGGTTTGCTGTTGTTTGTTGAATTCCTTGTTGTCTTTTGAAAGTTTTACATAGGCAGTAAACAACCTCGTAATTCGTGACAATTCAAGGTATGTAAAAAGAAAAAAAAAGAAAAAAAAATTAAAAGGAAAAATCGAAGGGGCAAAAGAAATGACCATGGCTGCAAAAATCATCATTATCTTTCAACGACAGTTGGAGACACGACCTACATCAGTTATCCATGAATATTTTCAAAGAACTTGATTTTTTTTTGTCAACGGATTCGTCAGCTCTGCGATACTTATATTTCCAATTCACTGTGCAACTCGGTGAACACATATTTTTTTGACGATATGCGAATCGATACAGATTGAAAAAAAAAAAATGTATTGACAATTCGGTAATTGGCGAAAAACACGTAGAACAATTGGACAGACAAAATATGTTAATTGTTGTATATCTCAAATCGATCGGTCAAGTGAAGAAGCAATTGCTTTCGTCTGTTAGATTAATATAGGTGTAAGTTATTAACGGTGATACGTGATTAAAGTTGCCCTGGTTAGGTTAGGTTCTCGAAGCGTGTTAAGCGTTAGAAAAGATTGTCGCTTCAATAGATTTTCTTGTATAGTTTCGTCGCGGGAGTCATACTCCGAGAACGTATTCCTGCCTTCGAGCGTATGCTCTGGCGTGCCTGCCGTGGAAATGTGTTCCTGCGCCAAGCTGAGATCGAGACTCCTTTGGAAGATCCATCAACGGTAAGTGGATGCTGAGGCAGGCAACGGCGGTGCCGGTGGTCCTTGTTGTACTAATGAGGAATGGCTTATTGCTTTTAGGGAGATCAAGTCTTCAAGTCTGTCTTCATCATCTTCTTCCAAGGTGACCAGCTTAAGACTCGTGTCAAGAAGATATGCGAAGGCTTCCGAGCAACTCTGTACCCTTGTCCTGAGGCTCCTGCTGATCGTCGTGAAATGGCTATGGGTGTCATGACTCGTATCGAGGATCTGAACACTGTTAGTTTTTTCTTGTATTTTCTTTTTTTTATATATGTATTATTTTTACCTGTCAAATTTTCGTAGAGTCTAATCTTTGTATGAATTTCCATATCTAGGTATTGGGACAAACTCAAGACCACCGTCATCGCGTTTTGGTGGCTGCTGCTAAAAACATCAAGAATTGGTTCGTGAAGGTTCGCAAGATCAAGGCTATTTATCATACCTTGAACTTGTTCAATCTGGACGTCACTCAGAAGTGTTTGATTGCTGAATGCTGGGTGCCTGTATTGGATATTGAGACCATTCAGTTGGCACTACGTCGTGGAACCGTAAGGGTCAAACAGCTGATACGAGGTTCGTGGTTAATATTGGGATTTACTTATTATTGTTGTTTTAGGAACGTAGTGGAAGTTCCGTGCCGCCGATTTTAAATCGCATGGAAACTTTTGAAGATCCTCCGACCTATAATCGAACGAACAAATTCACCAAAGGTTTTCAGGCTCTTATCGACGCGTATGGCGTTGCTTCCTATAGGGAGATGAATCCTGCTCCTTATACCATTATCACATTTCCGTTTTTGTTCGCCGTGATGTTCGGCGATACTGGTCACGGTATGATTATGGCTCTATTTGGAGGATGGATGGTGCTTAAGGAAAAACCCCTGGCTGCAAAGAAATCTGATAACGAAATATGGAATATTTTCTTCGGCGGACGATATATTGTATTCTTGATGGGCCTGTTTTCAATGTATACGGGATTCATTTACAACGACTTCTTCTCCAAATCTTTAAACATCTTTGGAACGTATTGGAATGTTAATTACAATTTGAGTACAATTAGTAGTCACCCATCGTTGCAGTTGGATCCGAATGGCACTGATTACTTACAGAGACCTTATCCCATTGGTATGGATCCTGTGTGGCAATTATCCGAGAATAAGATTGTCTTCTTAAATTCATACAAGATGAAGATCTCCATTATCTTTGGAGTGATTCACATGATATTTGGTGTCGTTGTGGGTCTTTGGAATCATATGTATTTCAAGAAACGTATCAACATCATCTGCGATTTTATTCCTCAAATGATTTTCTTGCTCTTCCTCTTCTTTTACATGGTATTGCTCATGTTCATCAAGTGGATCAAATACGCTCCAACCAACGGTTAGTCAACAGAAATAACCATTTTAATCCAATCATAATTTTTCCTCAATCAAAATTTATCTTGTATCCTTTTTTTTTTTTAGAGGAGATTAATGGACCGTACTGCGCGCCATCAGTATTAATCACGTTCATCAATATGGTCCTTTTCAAAGCGAATGTTGCTCCCTCAAAAGTCTGCGACCCTTGGATGTTCAGTGGTCAACTTGTAGTTCAAAGAGCCTTGCTCATCCTGGCTGTACTTTGCATTCCATGGATGTTGTTCGCCAAACCTTTCTTACTAATGCGTAACATGAAGAACAAAATGCACCAACAGGTATGCTTGGCTTTGCATTTAAATGCAGTAACTATTTGTAAGTATTATAAAAGACAACGATGGCCTTGTTTAGTTAAACAACCATGGAACCGAGAATGGAGATGTAGAAGGTGGCGCTGGAGCTGTTCAGCAAAATGCTGGAACAGTGCAGGGTGGTCACAAAGAAGAGGAACAGCACGATATTGGAGAAATCTTTGTTCATCAGAGTATCCATACCATCGAATATGTTCTTGGCAGTGTGTCTCATACTGCCTCATACCTACGTCTCTGGGCACTGTCCCTAGCCCATGCCCGTAAGCGTCCATAAGTTATTAATTTAAAAATCCAATGTATCAGGAAAGCTAATCAAATTTATAATTTGTATCCAGAGCTCTCCGAAGTGCTGTGGAATATGGTTATGCGAAACGGGCTTAGATATGAGAATTGGTATGGTGGTGTCATCCTCTGGGTTGTATTCGCTCTTTGGGCTGTGCTTACCGTTGGTATCCTTGTTCTCATGGAAGGTCTTTCGGCATTCCTGCATACACTTCGTCTCCACTGGTAAGATTCTTTGGTAACGATTTATCTACGTGCAAAGTGCTTATCTCATGCTTAAATTATAAATGCATCCGTAGGGTGGAGTTCCAGAGCAAGTTCTACATGGGTGCAGGATACACCTTCCAGCCCTTCTCCTTTGAAATTATTCTGGATTCTGCGCAGTCCACTGTCGAGGATTAAAATTTTTAAATCTCTTTTCTGGCCTTTTAAAGTATGTCGTTATGTACTTCTCTTCTATGTTGCTGGGTCATAGATATGCGTAATTTACTATTTACTTATTTTAGAATCGAGGACGTCGGTGACCCTTATCCTCTAAATATTCTATTCTGTGCATAGTATATGTACAGAATTAATGCAGATCAATTGTACTTGAGTGATTTTTACATGCTACCAAGAATTTAAGTTTCATCTCTTATGTCTGTATCCCGAAGAAATAAGAAACTGGTTTTCTCTCTTATTACAGTGAATAAACTGTAGGTGCTTTACGAGAGGTTATGAGTATTTTGACAGTCAAGGATATGTAGTGTAGCCAAAATACCATCTATTTAAAACTCTCTATTATGTGCATAACATTTCATGTAAAATGTAAGTAATAAATATACCGAGCATTAATTATACCGACTTATTACAACACGCGTTAATCAGGTATTAAAACTTTGAACCATAAATGTTCGATCTTACTGGCTTGTTGTTAGATTTCGGTCATATAGTTGTATAATAACTAATATTTATGAAGCTCACTAATATTTATCCTTCATGGCTCTATGTACTCTTAATGATATATCAAATAAATGTATCAGTGTCCATCATGGCCTAGCTTCGCTGCCATGAAATTCTTGTGAAATTCGAATAAATCAGCAACTTCACTCTATCTGATTCGTATTCTTTCATATACTTTTCGGAGATGAAAGGATTTATTAAAACCTATCATGTTATACGGTTTTGCAAATGGTTACACACAGATATTAAATTGGATCAAGAGGAACCGTGAGAATAATATAAGGAGTTTCGACGAATCGTAATTTAGTTGAAGTAGCTA
Organism: Cephus runcator; assembly: GCA_030142495.1. Classification (NCBI taxonomy): domain Eukaryota; kingdom Metazoa; phylum Arthropoda; class Insecta; order Hymenoptera; family Cephidae; genus Cephus; species Cephus runcator. The sequence continues at coordinate 48,055 of JARQTC010000389.1, read as the reverse complement.
AATATTTTTCTCAAGTTTTTCCTGTACTTATAGTTTTTTTTTTTTCAATAAGATTCTGTTTCTTCTCACAATTTTTAAAACAAATGTAAAGTCATCGGCATAAAGTTCTTCACGTTGCAGCTACGAATTTTGTAACATTCATATATTAGAAAGATGACTGAAATCAAAATCATTTATTAATTTAATTTTTTTAAGTCGAATTTCACGAAAAAAGGTTTATTAGTTGATTTTTTGAAACCTACTAAAAATATTAAATACACAGTGATCTTGTATCATGGTTTGATAAATTTCATTATTATTGCAAATTCTTCCAGAAATTACAATCCAATAATAATAATTCTTACTGTATCAAATATTACATTTTACGTAAGATTAAAATAGCTTTGAGTTAGCTGCAGTTCTAAATTGTAATATTAGCCACAATTTACCTTCAACTTACAGTCACTCCACGAGTTAAGTTTTTTTCAGTCAAGGCGAATCCACTACACTCTAAATGTTCACAATTATTTTCATAAATGAAGTACCTTTATTAACATAAAAAAGGATAACAAATTGCTCTAGCATTATTTCGTAATACATACTAAATTTAAACAGTTTTGAAACTCATCCTGTTTATAATGAGACGATTTCCTTATTTTCAAATGAAATTGGAAACTTAATGTCACGTTTGAGGATGTCATTAAAAAGAGACAAATAACTTTAAATTCCAATAATTCATTTTTTGAAACTGCTTATCCAATAGCATTTGCTCCTGTAATAAAGTGGCTTTTCTAAATTCTTTTAAGTTGAAAACATCCATTATACTGGGTGTGAGTCATATGATTTTTCCAGTTATGTCGAGTGGACTTAATTACATGTTAATACATAGATTAAATAGCACTTGCATTGTCAATATTACTGTCAACTATTGTAACAAATATCTTTTTATACTGCGATTCCTGTTGATAACTTTTCTATTTCTATTTCTGGTGCTATTCATGTTCTCTTAATCTCTATTAAATGACCCTAATAATGGTAAGTAATAAATACAATGGTAAATTAGATCCATTCCTATTTTGCAGCTAATATTTATTCTCATATTTATTTTTTACAGGGTCAAGGAATTAAATTGAAGGGTGCAACAAATGGATCTTTGAGAGACAAGATATACTTAAAATATCTTATCTCAATATTTTTTTTCCTTTCCATGAATGTTACTATAGTTAGGTATATAACCTAATCCTGATTTATAAGTTAAGGACAGTGAAAGGTTCGTAATATGTTTCAACTGTCAACAAATAATATTTTTAACTCTTAAACTTTTTTTTAAAGGGAGAATAGATGATTATCCATTGATCCTATTACTAATTATCAAGAATCGTATGAAAAATGATGGCGATGACTAAAATCATGCGAGAAAAAAACAAAATGTAAGATACTAAATTGAATATTTTTAGTCTTAACCAAATTGGATATTATCAATTGATACATACTATGGAATTTCTTGTGAGTGGTGTTTGACATATCACGTCATATTTTAGATTTTATCATCACTTTCACTGACTATGTAGAACTATCAGAGGTATTTTATAGAGTAGTATACGTATATAGTTGGTCAACGAGTTCAATGTTTTTTTTTGACAGATCGAAAACAATGAAATTTCAAGTAAGTGACAAGTAGCACTGAAAAAATTGTTTTTACAAAATATGCATGTGAAAATAGAAAGATTTAACATTGAAATAATAATTCCTTATAAAATTGTTCTTATTTCACAACATTTTTCAATGCACTACTTATTATCCTGACGTAAAGTTTCACAATAACTCCATTTTTTCAGCGTAAAATTTTCACAGTAAATTCTATATAACGAACAAAATTTCAATTTTCAACCGTTTTGCTTCTAAGCTGCATATAGAAACTTATTGTTACCCGTTCAAAAATGACAATTACCATAAGTATAAGAAATGTTTAAAATAAATATACACATTTTTTGTCCAACAGCATTTAACCAACCAACTTAAAGATTTATAAGCTTATCGAAAATCCTATTAATCAGAGATCGGAAAATATATGACTGAACGTGCTACAGAGTAATCAGCTCTAACGTACTAGGAGATCCGATTTTTCCACTGCTTCAATAGGACGGATGCGTCCATGGAAAAATACTCTCTGGCGTCCCTAATCTATAAATTACATAAAGTTCTACAAGTGTCTGTAGTAGTAGGTATAGTTTCGTAGCCAGATACCAAGGCAAGATATTTGATGGAATGGAATGATTTGAACTTTGAAATGTAGTCAAAGCAACCAAAGGTCAAATGATAGGCACGTCCAGACGATCCACGAGTGAAATAACTTAAAGTGACAGATGGGAACACGTGTGTCATGCTAAGACTCCCTCCGTAGAAAAATTTTTCATTGTCAATGGTTTTTGGCCAAGAGTCATGTGTGGCATATCAATGTAAATCAATGGAATTTGGCAAAAAAACCATTAGCAATTCAAAATATTTGGTACTCGTGATTTCACTTAATGGTCAGAAAGCCAAATGTACCACAGCACTAAAACGAAACTCCGCAAATGTTTAATCTTCAGAAATGCCGATTTAATAAAAATATTATGTGGTTGCACATGAATATATATTGAGATATTTCAATGGATAAGTGAAATGTATACAGAAGGATGAAGAGACCGTGTATAGGAAATATACATACTCTGATAATTATCCGATAACAAAAGCAAAATCCATATGTACTTATCGTATCACTTAACTAAATCCTTGATTCGTCATAACGATTATTAAAAACCGTTTTTACATTAACTAGTATAAACCGAAAGAGGTATATACGTATAATAAATATCGCCTAAATCATAGGTATATCGTATTTAACGTATAAATATTTCACTAAAACACCAATAATAATGAGTTTTTTATTCATACTTTCACTGTTTTAACTAGAATGATGAATTTACAAAGCCTAGATAAACAAATTAAAAATAGCGACGCTATTTATCTGCATTAATCTTTATTATCGATGAATGGAATGTGAAATTAAAAATTCGCGCTCTGCACATTATCCCATCGCATTCTGCCTTTTGGGCGTGGTGCCCAAGCGTGGGCGTAAGGCCTTGAAAAAATAGTTATCCGATAACACGAACAGCGGTAGAGAGAATTGCAGCGAAATGACTATTTTCCTCATGTCAAAGGGTAATTTTCCATGGTGATAATTCATTAATCATAAAAGAACGTGAGTCATGCAACATAACAATTGATCTTAAGCATTATGAGTACTCTTTATTAGATTTTCTAATCGCAAGTATCACCCAACCACTTAACTTTTCCTGTCGAAATCCGCATGATTACTATTTGAAAAGCCGAGGGTCACTTTCACTGTTCAAATCATAGCAATGCACAAATGAGAATGCACCAACATTCGCGGGCTTTTTCCCGATTGGTTCATGTGTCCTGTCAACATTTATCAGATGATGTCTGGGCGAAATGGTGGGATAAAGATGTCGACCTAGTCTCTGTAATACGTTAAGACGCTACAATAATACGTATCTGGAAATATGCATATAGTATAGGTAGTCAGATGTCCCCCCCTCTGTCGATAACACATTTCGGAATTTCGAAGCAAAGTCTACCAACGGCCTTCAAACGCTTATCAGTTGCTGTTGCCATTGGCTAAAATTGGTCAATTCATTTTATCAGCTTATTCCACTCTGTACGGTGTGCGCGCCGTGAACCGTCTGCTGCAGCCTCGTGCTTCCCTTCTCTTGGGTTCTCAGTTGTGTTTCTGCATTCAAACTGAGGACTTCGCTCTTAGGCAGCACAGAAGGATTTCTTTCATTTCCAACAAACAACTATTTGTATCAACGACAATAATGGCAGCTAAGCAACGTGTTTGTATCATCGGCTCCGGTAATTGGTAAGCACAGACTATTGTTAATTTATTGGGCTTTCCTGTACTTGCTACAATTTCATTGATTTACACGCATCACATTGTACGGCACGCATTTCCCACCATTTTAAAGACGTCACGACTACCGACGATACTCTTTAATTAAATATTGTCACTGTGTCTCGTGACAGTAACTTGTGCCGTGCTTATTTCTCAATATCAAAGTACATAATATTCCCAATGGGTAATGTTCCATTACTGGAATCGCCTGCTCTTCAACACTCCACGACTTGACCTTAAAATAGACTTAACTGTGATCTTTATGGTGCTTCATAGCAGACAACCTTACTTCTGCAATTCTCTGCTCTTTTGGAACGGAACTCAGTCATGTTCAACTTTAGTCATTTATACAAAGTCCATTTAACGTCTATATATACAGAGTTGTCACAAGATACAAGTATCAGCTATTTCTAATATTTATAATGTGAAACATATTGAATATAGATTTGAATGCATTCTAATTAAGATCGGTGAGAAGTTGATAACTCAGGCTATTTTTAATTTCTTCTCTAAATTTTTACGGTACACACACATTTCATGGTTTTCCCACTTGCAATAAATCCACTCTAGGCTTATACAATATTTATGATGTAATTCAGTAATTCATAAAAATTTTGTTCATAAAGGGGTTCAGCCATAGCCAAAATCGTTGGCTCAAATGCTGAGAAACTGCCGATTTTTGAAGATCGTGTCACCATGTATGTTTACGAGGAGATTGTAAATGGAAGAAAATTGACTGAACTTATCAACGAGACTCACGAGAATGTCAAGTATCTACCAGGTCATATTCTTCCTGCAAACGTGGTAAGTCAAATATATCTATAATGAAATTTAAATTTAAACGTACAGAAATATCCATAAACATGATCAAGCATAATCTATACTGAAAATGTAAAAAGTAATTAATCAGCGATATAACTCCTCGACATGTTGCGACTGATCGAAAGTGACTTTTTACGATTTATCCTAATCGAGAATCAATTTTATTTAACGATAATAGCAAAATCGTGTAAGCAGAAAATGTGTTGAATTTAGAATTTATAAATGTCAAGTATTTTAGTTTATATGTCATGTTGAATATACGTGCAGGTGCATATAAACTAAAAATAATATGCATAAACCACATTATCACTAAATTGGGCATGTATTTATTTGTCTTTTAAATTTAATATATTAGGTTTATTCATAGATCCAAGAATATGTTGTTTTTCATTGGCCAAAAATTCAAAAGAGCCGGTTATGCATATTTGAAGGATTATATAAACGACGCCGAGTGTGTAATTACTTTTCCGGTCTGCCTTCTCTATAATTCTGAGTCATGGTCACGTTTAATGGTTGCTGTAGGCAGAAGCATCTCTTTCATTGAGCTCCAGCAAACAAAGTGTAACAGTTAAATATCGGCAATGCTACAATTTCCTCCTGAAAGATATAGCAGTTATATTAATAAGATTTTTGATGTACTATTACGTCCTGCAGTACAAAATATTAAAATTCTCAATATTCATTCTTGTCAGGATGGTACACCCTTCATCCAGACCTTGAAGTAGTGTACTCGAGATAAAAGTAACACTGATATTGATTTTCTAATGGCCAATACTTGTAAACCGTGTAAAACATATTTCTACAGCGATTCTTTTTATTATTCGCATAGCCACGGCGAACCATTTGCATTCTTGAAATTGCTCTTAACATGATTTGCCAACCATGCGTAAGAATTTATGTTTTGCCCCAATCAGACCCGAAAGTTGATTCCCCAAATTATTCCAAGGTCGCCGTTGGTCACTGACTTCATACGATGACCCACGACCAAAATATTCACAATCACGTATTACATTTATATTCTTTTGGTCCATTTTCTCACGCGATGATTACACGTATAGTATATCACTCTACGCAATGTAGTTGCTTAGTTAGACATTTTAAATTTATTTCATTATTAAATTGTCCCTGAAAACAAAATTTGTGCTGTTTAAAAAATGAACTTCCACATACGATTGTTTCTTAATGCTTGTCTGCAAAAGTACAACAGTGGCGCGTTTCTAAAAATTTCAAGTTACTCCTGCTCACGATTTTACATAGGCTAAACTTCTAGTCTCTTCAAGGTCGCTGATTATAAAGTTTATAGCCAGTACTTTTAACGTATCGTATATATGTGTTATAGAGCGTGAATACCGTCACTGTATAAACCTAGGCAAACTTCCTGTAGCAAATCTGCTATTGCCAATGGCCATTTGCCAAAAGTAAATAATGGTTTTACGTTGATCTACATTGATTTGTCGCTCATTACCTTTACCCAAAACCATTGGCACTGTGAAACTTGCCTACGGGTTTATTTCTTGTTATCGTTAGCTGCTGTATGGGACTATAATTTATATAACGTGAATGGATACCTTATCAATAAAAAAAAGTGGAAAAACTAAAAGTCTTGAGGTCATAAATTTTAATAGGCCTTTGTCACAAGTGCCAGCAAATGTCACCTGTCATTACTATAAACGTGCACAAGCATGCTTTATCATTATTTTTTTTAGTCATGATTACAACAACTCTCAGATTATGATGCAAGAGCAATTGGCAAATGTCGGTAGAATAACTAAATTCTACGTGTGACGAACGAGCAACTTTACGTGATTCATTTATATGACTTGGGATATAAAAAAAAATTTTTTTCTTTGTTGGTCGTTGAAATGATTTCACTAAGAATTACATTGATGAAATGTTTCCCAGGTTGCTGTTCCCGATGTCCTGGAGGCTGCCAAGGATGCGGATATTCTTATCTTCGTGGTGCCCCATCAGTTTATACACAGGATATGCAGCACCCTTTTGGGTAAAATTAAACCCACCGCAATCGGACTCTCTCTTATTAAGGTACCGAAGTTTCGCTTGGAAAAATCAATAATACACGTAATATATAGTATATTGTAGGAAGACCTAAAAATACATATCGTTCAATGTTACACAGGGATTCGACAAGAAGGAAGGAGGTGGTATCGAGTTGATCTCCCACATCATCTCCAGGGAACTTCATATACCTATGTCTGTTTTAATGGGCGCTAATTTGGCTGGCGAAGTAGCCAATGAAATGTTCTGTGAGACTACCATAGGTAATTTCTTTCAGTAGGCTTTTATTTTGTTTTTTGTTGTGCGCGTGGGCCTTGATAGAGAGACTGCGTGGCTCGAGCTAGGAAATAGCGATTAACGCTTATCGCTTTCTAGGGTGAATATTAGATGTTAAAAATGCACTGAACGAAAGAACCATTTGTGTTTATTAAAGCAAATGAGAAAAAGGCTATCTTAGCGGAATTATCATGAGCTTGAAAAGGGACCAAAGTCGGTTGCTGACTTTTAAGACCGGTCTCAATGTTGATATTTGTTTCTTGGGGTATGATAAAACTATTATTAGAATTTCGTTTTTATTATTCGGATGAGCCATGTTGATGACTGATGAGGGTTCACTGAATTCTTTATAGTTGAACTTTAAAATATCAAGAGAATGAAAACGTTTTTCTACCATTGATTCGAATATTTACTGAACATTAGAACTGTATTAAATTACAACGTATTACGCTTCATCGCTATATAAGGTTGTTATATAACTATTATTATACGACACCATTGCTTAATCCAGGTTGTCAGATAAGCTTATTTGCTTTATTGTTCGTTATTTAACGACACGTCACAGCCGCAATAATACCGATGTACATGTTTGTTGATTACATCTCATTTTTATTTTTATAATAAATATGGTATTTCGGGATTATTGCGCCACCTGATGATAGTTCTGTTCATTTGATTTTTATTATATTTCACGGTAGAACCATTTTCAAATGGTCAAACAGTCCTGAATAGTCTTATATAATCATACAAAATTGTATATAATCAGATTGAAAATTTGTCTCTACCTGATCACATTTAAAATTTTATAAGAGTATACTATGAAAATGTGCGTGCATTATCTTGTAAATGTGATAAAGCTTAGCGGGCTTAGTATGAAATTATCAATACTAGCAATTAATACTAAGGTATAAACATAATCTATTTGGTAATTGATAGCGCCATGATCATAAGCAAGTCGAAGAATATCAGTGAGCACGATGAAGTAAAATAAATTTTTTTTTTAGGATGCAAGGATGAAGAAAAGGCACCCATCCTGAGAGATCTTATTCAGACTTCGTACTTCAGGGTAGTTGTCGTCGAGGATGTTGATTCCGTAGAGTGCTGCGGAGCGTTAAAGGTACAGTAAATAATTGAAAATTATATAATCGCGAAAAATATTTCGTTGAACGATTAATGGGACTCTCGACTATTCCCAGAACATCGTAGCTTGCGGCGCTGGTTTCGTCGATGGCATGAATCTCGGCGACAACACGAAAGCTGCCGTGATTAGACTTGGTTTAATGGAAATGATCAAATTCGTTGACGTTTTCTTCCCCGGAGGCAAACTCAGCACCTTCTTCGAGAGTTGCGGTGTTGCCGATCTGATCACCACCTGTTACGGTGGACGCAATCGTAAAGTCTCTGAAGCGTTCGTGAAGACGGGCAAGGTCGGGAAGGAACATTTTGAAAAATGAGAACTTCATCAAGATTTCTTTTGGATGTTGTTTGATGCTGAAATGGTATTGCTTTTTTTTTTTTAGAGTATCGATACACTAGAGAAAGAAATGCTCAATGGTCAGAAACTTCAAGGACCGTTCACCGCCGAAGAAGTGAATTACATGCTGAAGGCAAAAGACATGGAAAGTAGGTTTCCGCTGTTTACGGCTATTCATCGAATTTGCATCGGCGAACTAAAGCCTACAGACCTTATCGACTGCATTCGCAGCCATCCAGAACACATGTAAGCCATTCAGAATTAGTTCCCAATATCGAATGCCGTGTTCCTCGCTAATTGAGTGATACAATGTTGATTAGAGCTTTTTGAATTCTCACTTGCTTAAGTTGCGTTTGTATTAATATGAGGAAACAGTAAAAAATAAAGACGAGTCTTACTACGATGAGTCTCGCACGATGAAAGAATTAGGATTAGTAAAATTCATAATTAACAAGTAGTTTGACCTAGGCTTGAATCGTGTAGGTTCAGTTAGGGGGAAAACGTGAGATGAAGTAGTGAAAAATATTATTCGATTATAAGAATGATAAAACTCAAGATAAATACAGTAGACTCTCGTATAACGCGGTTAATACGTTACGCGCTATATGAATTCGCGTTTTAGGAAATCGTGTTGTACGCGAATTTTTCTCGTATAGCGCGCATAATCTAAAGTAATATATTTGAAATGAATGATTGCTATGCCAACATTTATTTTTTTTTGTTTTATCATATAGGACAGTATTTTGAAAATAAATGGCATATATACGAAGTTGATTAAAAAAAGACATATTAATGTATGTAAAATATATTTTATTTCATTGAAATTTAATAAAAATGTAATTATATAAATTTATGTATTTTGTTTGAAGATTTTTAAATTGAAAAATACTTTTGCAATCTTGATTATTGGTCACTATCCAAATCGTTGAAAATCATGTTCAGACGTCTTCGTTTTGGTGAAAGTAAATATTCGTTTCCAATTGTTGAATCAGTTTCACTTACAGATTCTTCAATCTTTTCGATGAATCTATTATCTTGCTTTATTATATTTGCTGTATTTATTTCCAGTTCTTTTTATGGTCTTGAATATACATATATATTTTTAATATTTAAATTCTTTAAATTTAAATAGAGAACAATAAGCTAATGGTCAACTAAAGCAGATTTAATTCTTAAATCAGGTAATTCTTGTGTTTCGTTATTTACATGTGTTACATGAAAATAGTAGTCTCAACATACTTGGCGCGTTATAGGAATTCGCATTGTAAGAACTCGCGTTATACCAGAGTCTACTGTGAACGTTTAAAAAATTACATTTTTTTGCATCACAGAATAGTTGAATTCTGTGATGTTGTAATTACAGCAAAAGTCGTTTATGAGATACCAAAAGTATATTATCCGTGTGCAAGTTTATACATATAATCTTAATTATCATCGCCGGAAGCCATTGAAACGAAAAAGTGCATATACGAAGTAGAAATTATTTGTTAATAATTGTTAATCTTAGAAGGCGTATCCAAATTTACGTTCGTTATCACTTCTTTATACATATATTTCGAATTTTGAAAAAATGTTTTTTTTTTCCGCTTGTCAGGATAACCCCCGTAGCTCAATATTATTTTAGTATTTTACATTAAGTATAATTACTTTTTTGTGCGGCAGTAGAAATATCATTTTCAAAAATGTTAATCGTATATTATACTCGAATCAAAAACTAAAACGATATTACACACTCAGTTTAGCAATGGAACGTAAAGACTCTCAACCCACTCTCGACCATTTAACCGCAATCGCTGTATCTCGAAATATTATTTAACCTTACTTTTTTAAATTCCACCAGACACATTCCTATCTTATTTTCTTCTATGTTGAGTACGCATAACCGTTGTATTGTAATTATCTTCTTCCTTCCTTCCTTTCCTTATGGCTGTATCCCCAATGGGGGACATGTGCCAGTATTGTAATTATCTCAAGTTACCATATGTAAAGTAGTCACGAGTCACACTTATAGAATGGCTTTAAATACGATACTACAGTTTTCCACGTTCTACTGGAAACTTAATTTTCTTTTCCTTTTTTCAACGAGTTTACCATATCGTATGTAATAACATTGGCGCGAATTGAAAATTATTTAAATTGAGAATCATCACGTGTAAAACATCACGTTGATAGGCATTGAAGAGGATATTAAAACAAGGATGGGCTGGATAAAACAAATTATCATATGCACGAATTAGTTCTTGTGTAGCGTTAAGAATTTAAACCGAATTAAACGTCACGACGCCCGCGGGGCTGATGTTTGTAGCCAAAATGTTGCCATTGGAAAGAAAAAAAAAAATGTACCTTTGTCAGAATGTCGATTTCTGATCATTCTAAATTGTTATTGAATGTTATAAAAACGAAGAGCATGTATGTACGGAGATAAATATAAGAACTCTGTTTGTTAAGAGCAACATTTTAATTTATACATAATAAATTGTGTTCATCCTCTCCTTATCAATGATGCGTATTATGTAGAGTTATCTCTGGTGTTTTTTTCTACTTTTGTTTCTTTTTTCTGTATTGCTACTATTAATAACCTGCTGCTTGACTGCTGCGATAAGAATAAGAATCCACTTTGTTACATTAAATGACATCTTTTGATTCTTATTCATTTTGCATCGTCTTCTGTACTAATATGGACAGATTGTGCTGGTGCGTTTTAATATGGCTATCCTAATTAAAAATGTAGTCAGAAATTAGAGAGTGGATATCCCTCTTAAACATATTAATTTAAGTTCGTATTTAGGGATGATGGTGATAAAAGGCCGAGCGCGCCAGTCTCCTCGCCGAAGTGTCATCTGTGAAGAGTTTTTTCTGCATGAGAAACGAAGATACCAAAACGTGATAAATACATTTCAAGAAGTTTCCTCGACTTAATAAAGTTACTCGGATTGCATTTTTGTACGGGTTAAATATACACAAATACTACGTAAGGATCGTTTGTAAGTGAGACTGGGTACCCATTTGTACGCAACGTGTGAGGCGATTGCATTATATTCATTTTTTTATAAACAGTGAACATTGTTTTTGCATTTTAAGGTTATATTAATTAGTATCGGGTTACTTAACCCTTAACTACACAGGTTCAGTTTTAGGAACGTATTTTACAAGGTGAGGTATGTGAGACCACAATCTATGGAACCCGATTGTAGGGCTATCAAAACGAATAGAATAATTTAAAAGTAGAGTTTAACGTCGCTTACCTCGTATTTTAAACAAATTTAATGACCAAGTATTGAGTAATAATTATCTAGTAGGTTTTTTTTAATTCGTTGAAAATTTTCGCAGAAACATTTGGCAGGACGGCTAAACATAAAATTGGTGAGGTCTTCGAGACCGCACGCGTGTAGTTAAGGGTTAAGTCTCTTATATCACTGGAGGTCAAAAAACGTGATAAATTATCATCCGAAGCATTTCGAATTTATATTAACGTTTATATTTTTGTACGCTTTAATTAAGAAAATTTCTTTAAAGTGATACAAAAAATTTAATTCGTGTCGTATACAATAATCACAAATTGAAAGCGCGTTGAGACTTCTAATGCACAATACCGATAGATCACAGTAATGATTATAAGACCATTATTTTGCTGTCATTCCATCGTCATTGGTAATTCATTGACTAATTACCACTAAATATATATGTACTTGACTCTGTATAATATTTTATCATAGTTATCATATTGCTAATTTTAACACTTAGCTTGGTTACGTCCGACTATTGCGTTTCGTCTGGCGCCATTCCAAGACTTGTGCCAACTAAATGGCAGTCGCCAAAAAATCATTCGAAGATCGTCGCTAAGGTCAGTAAAGCTTGAAGTAAGTCAGTAAGACAGTCAGTCAGTTGGTCGATCTCCGTAAGGTAACCTAGACCGAAATTCCAACAGCCGGTACTACAGTTTGGTAATTGGTGAATTTCTCAAGTCAATTTTCAGTGCTAAATTCTAACAGATTCATCAATAATGCCGCGAACTAAAAAGAAGGTGTGCATCGTAGGAAGTGGTAATTGGTAAGTAACAGCAAAAAGTAGAAAGACAGTGAATAAATTATGACAACATATCACCATCACAATATGACGACAGCTTTCATTATTATGCAGAATTGTGTGCGCATAAAGAAAATAACATTTTTAATTTGTAGATGCACATACCAGTCGATGAAGTATATCCGTTATTTGTGTATTCAACTGTGGGTACGTTTAGAAATTCACTGCCAGCACCGCGAGCACGGTTATGTCTCACTCTGCTGCATGCAATTAGACAGGGACAACGATACTTGTAGTACTAGCAGTGAATTCTGAACATACCATATGCCATTGGCGACTGCGCTGAACTGCAGTAATTGCAATTGGCTAGAACTTTGAGAACAAATGAAATACTTTTCTTGATACAAATAGAAATTTCTGTGCAGCTGCGTACCCAAGCTTAGCCCATCTTTTATAAGTATCTCACACGACTGACGACTAGAATGGAGGATTTATAAAAAATTAACGAATTTTTTTAACAAGATCAAAAATGCGTGCGACTTCGACCAAAAGACGGTATACTTGACTTTGGCACAGTGCTTGCTCTAGTTAAATACGACTACGATTGTATCTAACTTGAAAGTATCACGTAACATGTACAAAACCAAAAGGGCAATGTCAAGTACAATAATGAGTGACTCCATAGAACGACTATAACGTCTGGTATTTATGGAGGATTCGTTGTGCAATCTTGACGTAACCATTATGCATAAAAACATGATTTCTGCTGCAATCATAACACTAAGATTTGATATTCAGCATCATATAGCATGTACGTATGCATAAGTATTACAGTATGTCGTTTAAGATCAACATTGTTTTTACATTCCTACCCGGAAGACTTTAGATCAGAACTAAAAAAATCCTGGCAAAAGGAGAGCGCTAAATTTCAATTTTTCAATGAGTTTGAAGTTTTATCATTTAATTAACGCATGCAAATTTTTTATTTTTTATTACTATTTAAATATCGAGACTGCGTCTTTTGTCATGAAATTCTGCAAATTTTTAAGAGAATTCAATTTCTTACCCAAACGTCCATTGATACAGGCTTGTACATTATATCATTTGGAGGTTTAAAATAATTCTTCTGTATCTCTCAGCGCACGTGTAACCCACGCTCTGTCGAATGCTTGCTCTACGACGGCGGAGCGGAGGCTCCGTAATATTGCTCTCCTGCCAGTTATATCGTCTCACAGTCCCGATATGCGATTGAGATACCTTCCCACGTCGAATGGCTTCGGTCGATGTCGGAAGCTACCTTATATCTTGTCAGATATAAAGCCTTGGAGAAGATTTAATCATGGAAATAATTTGGACTGCTTACAGGGGGTCAGCCATAGCAAAAATTGTCGGTGCAAATGTCGTTAAATTCAATAATAAGTTCGAGGAGGAAGTCACCATGTACGTCTACGAAGAGATGATCAACAATAAGAAGCTCACGGAAATTATAAATGAGCAGCATGAGAACGTCAAGTATCTTCCGGGACATAAACTTCCTGCGAACGTGGTATGTATCTATCCTTATTCTATTTTTAAAAATTTAATAATTGAGACGTCCCTAGCACGGCGTCACTTTGTCGCAAAAACGTGCATTTACACAGAAACAGCATGGTGCCATTTCAACGAAAAACTTCAGGGAAACATACAATACTGAAAAAGTTCCACTGGAATAAGTCGATTTCCCTTAATCACTAATAAACTTTAATGTCCCCTCAGAGAGGGCATCCGAGTGATATGCTAAAATTACAATGTCCCCTCAGAGGGGACAATGGAGTGCAAAGGTGATGATTATCTTTTCTTAAATTAAGTTTTAATGAATCAGTTTCTTAGGAAATTTTATCCGAGAAAACGGATTCAGCAGTTTTTAAGTAAGAACATTCTTTGAGGTCTAAATCGACGTAGAATCGTTTGGTGGTTATAAATAAACTAGTTAAAAGGTTTGGTGGTCATTAATTCTGTGCAAAATTGTAAAAAATTATTAGGGCAATGCTAGTAGCTTCCGAAATTGAGTGTGTTCCGAAATCAGATTCAGTAACTTAGTACCACCATTAATGCACTGCGGCTTTATGAAATTCCTGTACTTGGCATAGTTTTTTACACGTAAATCTTTTTTGGGAGAATATTCTTTACTACTGCCAGACCCAAATTTCGAACTACCCTGTTAGCACAAATATCGAAGGAACGTCTTAAAAACGACTTCGTGACGTCATTTAAATCAATGATGATTTCAGACGGTCTTTCTACGGATGTGCCAACGCAAGGTAGTGTCGGGTTGAGAAAATAATAATAAAAATATCAGGAACGTTAATGATATAATAACATATATTTAACACGTGAATAATATATATAAATTTACAAATTTAAAGACAAATAATTCTACTGTAATGTTATCACTCGTGTCTATGCTGCTCAATAGTCCGTTGTAGTACGGACGTAAACCTTGCCGGACGGCATAGAGACTCTGTCGACTCCACCTGGGAAGAGTCTTTGGACGTCCGATTCCTTGACAGTTGGAAGGATCATGACCTTCTCTCCAGGCTGTGAAAAAAAAAATCAATTTCCATTAGTCATAGTACTTGCACGAACATAATATATAATTTTAGAAAAGATCAGAGAGTGAACATACCACCCAATTAGCTGGAGTAGCAATTTCTGGAATACGGTCAACCAACTGAAGAGAATCAATGACACGTAGAATCTCACTGAAAAAGTATATAATATGAGATAAAAAATTTTGAATTGTCAGAATATAAGTTCATTCTTTTCTACTTTTTTACTTTTTCTTTTACTTACTCAACGTTGCGACCAGTAGAAGTTGGATAGTGCATAGAAAGACGGAGCCGATGGTCAGGGCTAATGACGTACAGGGCTCGGACAGTCATTGCCAAGTTAGGATCACTCTTACTCTCCTCGTCAATCATATCCAATTTAACAGCCAGATCCCGGTCATGGTCCGCGATGATAGGGTAGGGGAAGCTTCCAGGGATATCCTGGCAGTAAGACTTGATATCCTGTAAGTAATATTAATTATAGTTCAAAGCACTTTGGAAGGGCGTTAAATTAAATTTAACTAAAACTTTCTTCACTTACGTTAACCCAGTCCACGTGATCCTTCAGCTTGTCGACTGAGTGAGCTAGTAGTTTCGTATTACGACGATCAAAGTGGGGTTGATGAACAGCGAGACGACCGAGTTCGGTGGTACAAACAGGGGTAAAATCAGCAGGGTGAGAAAACAATACGACCCATCTGGAAGGATATTTTGAAATATATTAATAAAATTCCTATAAAGTACACTAAAGAATCAAAGCTATTTTCGTATTAAAATTTTATCCTTGAGCGATCGAGTCTTCGATATATCATCGTACATATTGACACGCCGATATTATGTCAAGGTTTACTACAGCTCTCGGACATCACTGATACCGAACCAACTATACCAGTTTTACTGGTACAGTGTCGAAGGTAAAATATTTAAGTATTGTCAAGGTTGAACTTACGATTAGCATACCAGATTAATAAATCAAGGGAAAAAAATATATTTATTACGAATGTGTACTTACGAGTTCCCTTGCCAGTTATAGAAGTCAATCGGACCTTGAGTCGTCTCCGCGTGGAAGTTGGGAATTATAGTGTTCAGCCTCATTGTAAACTGAGTCAAGAGTCCCTTAATCTCGTAGTAGAGTGAAGTAAATTGTCCTCGAGTTATACCAATGCGTCGGTATAGAAGTCTGAGTTTGACTGATGTAGTTTAGCTACTTTCCGCTCTTATATGCGGTTCCACTTTCTGACTGTCACGTTGTCCACGGCCAGTCCCCCATTTTTATTCAGCTTTGCAACGTCAGAGTGATTAAATGAAGTGCAAGATTATCGAACTCGTCCAGTGATAAACCGCGAGACAGAGTTGCAACTTATTTGTGTTTACGTAATAATATATTTTTCTTATTTCCTTTGATAAAAGTTCTTTTTAATTTTTTATGAGAAAAGTCTTTTAGCTTTGGTAATATTAAACGTAATTGATGCAACACAATCATTTATTTATTTTGCTTACTGTTTCAAGGGCACTCTGATTTCGTATACAAAATGATTTTATCGATCATTGATCTATCTGAGACCTATCCTTAAAAATCTTTCCGAAGTACGGCACATGGGACTGAGTTATACCATCAATAGACGATTTTCAAGTTAACTTTAAAAACAAAGATGTGAATTCATCATGCAAAATGTTTGTAGTATTGATCGTTTAAAAATTAAGCAATTTGTTTATAAAGAATTTTATTCGCCGGCTGAACAATAGGTTGTCATTTTTAAACGATTAATACTACGCAAAATTTATTTGATAAATTTGTAGAGCAACTTACAAAAAACAGAGAATTAAAGTCGATACAAAATTACGGTTTATTCTTTGAAAAGAACTCAACGAACATTTATCTCTATGGAAGTTAGCATTGATCACTTAATGCTTTAGCAAATACATTACTGTTAATGTTTTTCTAGGTTAAGGACAGGTTCTGTATTACAAATCGCCCTTCGCTACCTTCAATTAATATACATTCGAGTTTGTAAGCTTCGTTGTAAAAATTTAGCCCTCGTTTCACCAGTGTGCAGCGCAATAGCTACCTTCAATGAGTCTGAAATACTTTTTGGGCTTGAACTATTAAACATTGTTATAGTGACTCTACCGAGCCAAATTTACTTTTTTCATGGACACGAGTCTATTATTTCTCCTTAGTTCATTTTTATTCCCGCGTCAAACATCGTATTTGCTAATCATGACAATGTTTCAGAAGTTTAATTGGAGAATCTTATTTATTCGTAAGTTTGGATTAATCAGTTATTACAAGTCCCGTTGTTACTTATAGCACCATTGCAATTTAACATTATTATTAATTTCTGATACTGCGTATAATTAGTTATCAATATTAGAGATGCGTGCTTTTAATTCCAGTCATCGTTTGTGGTGTCAGCTCTTCTCCCACTTAACATCGAAGCGAATACAAACTCCAGTGGCGTAATCAGCCAGTAGGTATCGCGATGATTAAAAGAAAACCGTCGTCATTCGCGGCTTCTAAGGCTGAAAGTAAGCAGCGTGATTCATCATGATTTAAAACTCCGAGTGCCGTCGCCACTGAACAGCATTATTCTGCAGGATGACGGCGCAAAGTAGAATTAATTTTGTTGCTCGAAGCAACTAGCTTCAGTCACAATTTTAATTTCAAACGGCTACAGTCGTTACTCCTCCAATCTTTTCCCGACAGTTTTTTAAGAAGTGTATACTAAAAATATTATCCGTATCTCATATAATTTTAAAATAGGTTAGTTACTCAAAATTCTCTATTCGTCAAGACAAACTTGTGTAGGCGAAACACGTTTACGAAACGTGTGCGGAAATGCGAATGGAAATCCTGGCCTCGGTTATAGAGTCTTATGGATCAATGCCAAGGCATTCTCTTTAACGTAGAAAAAATAGTACAGCCTGTTAAATCATTGTTCCACGTGGATTTTTAGGTGGCCGTGCCTGACGTAGTGAATGCCGCCAGGGAAGCTGACATTCTTGTTTTCGTGATACCTCATCAATTCATCAGAACACTATGCGCTACTTTACTGGGAAATATCAAGCCTACGGCTGTTGGTCTATCACTCATCAAGGTTCTGTAGAAAATTTTTTCTTTTTTCTGTGTCTGCAAATTTGCGAATTAATTTTCACATTCAATTCATTCATTAAAGGGCTTCGATCAAGGCGATGGCACGAGCATTGAGCTTATTTCGAAGATCATTGAAAAAAATTTGAATATACCATGTTACGTGTTAATGGGTGCCAATCTAGCTAATGAAGTGGCCGAAGAAAAATTCTGCGAGACGACCATTGGTGAGTTTTCATAATCTAAATATTGATACTGTTAATAAAAATAATATTTTGCCAATTAATGCGAAATTCCTAGCAAACACAAAACACAGCTGTTACGTAACTTAGATTGATATGGATCAACGTAACAATGTTATCGTGACCTAACTGTTACTTCAAATTCCAATGCTATTTAAACTTAACAATAGCTTTATAATTTTAACCTAATTTAATTTAGTTCCTGGTACATTTAATGAATTTGATTTCTTTCCATAAAAGTATGTCTGCTAGGTGACAGTAGGAATACGAAATAATTGTCAATTTAACGTCTTTGAGCTTTATCAATAATTACTTTACAATTACGTAACTGTGTTTTCTGGATTTAATATGTTCAATATTTAACGTTCAGGCTGCAAGGACAAAAGGTTGGCACCATTATTGAGAGACGTCATTCAAACTCCAAACTTTAGGGTAGTCGTTGTTGAGGATGCTGAGGCTGTTGAAGTTTGTGGTGCTCTTAAGGTAAAGTTTATTTCATACATTTTTTAATTTTTCCTTAACCCTTTTGCTACGGCAGTCCGTTCCGCGGGAGTAGCGCCACTGAATGGGGCATTGCGCTTACGTGTTTCAATGGCATTTTGGAATTGTCTTTTATGTATACTTTTTTAAGAGTCATGTAACTGTTTCGTCATATCATATAGAAAAACATAAAAATGAGTATATTGTGGGTATTCAGAAATTTACATATTAACCAAGTAGTAGATTCTGTGTTACCAACGAAGTCAGCGTGGGTGGTCTCGCGGCCGCCGACTATAGTCTGCGTCCGTAGCGAAAGGGTTAATAACAGGATTGTTTTTCCGAAGAGGACACACCGATTTGAAAATATAGCTTTTGCCTATTTAAAGTAGCAGGCGAAGTGAATTCGTACTCAAAGTTTGATCCACGGCAAATTTTTGGTCGAGTGTTAGGATAGCTTAGAATTTAAGTACTATAATATTTTAGGATATATTGGAATGTTTTGGGCAATTATAAGTGCAGAAGAACAAGGCATTCGAATAATAATCGTTAAATCGTTTCACATGCTCGGTATACATAGTTCATTTACACAAATTAATTTATAAAAATCCAACGGTTAAAAAAATGTTGATCCGAAATATTAGAATCGCCATTTTATATTTAGAAATTTTTATATTAAATTCTGATTCAGCGACCCCAAAAATCTAAATAATGAAATCAGTTGAATTCGAGAATTTTTCTTTCCCACACTGGTGGCAAAGAAACTTGATTTTTGTTACATTGTGAAGATGTTAAGTATGAACCAATTTTAAGTTTTACTTTAAGTATGTAAAAGCTATAATATAGCTATAATATAGCAACACCAAATTTGAATATATTATATTCAAATCGACGTGTCCCGTTCGGAAGAATATCGAATAATGGCACTCATCGACTATATTTAAAAATACTTTTATTTCAATTCAGAATATCGTCGCTTGCGCCGCAGGGTTTGTAGATGGTCTTGGACTAGGCGATAACACGAAAGCTGCTGTGATCAGACTGGGCCTAATGGAAATGGTTAAGTTCGTCGACACTTTCTACGGCGGCTCAAAACTTTCCACGTTTTTTGAAAGTTGCGGTGTAGCAGACCTTATTACCACTTGCTACGGCGGTCGAAATCGTCGTGTTTGTGAACAGTTCGTAGAAACTGCAAAGGTGCGTATACTATATTTACCATAATAATAGATATCTATTTTACAAGGTATTAATACATTTACGTCTAATCCTGCAGACTATCAAAGAACTGGAAGATGAACTCTTGGCTGGTCAGAAGCTTCAGGGTCCAGCTACGGCAGACGAAGTGAATGCGATGTTGAAAAATCGTAACTTGATGGACAAGTTTCCATTATTTACAGCAGTTCATCGTATTTGCACTAAGGATCTCAAACCTACTGAACTCATCGATCAAATCCGCAGTCATCCAGAGCATGTGTTAGTACCACAGTTTGAAATATTTTGGTCTATTCAAATTTGAAATGTTTTTCTTATACTAATATTTGTTCCTAGGTTCGCTCCTAAAACCATGTACTTATACTAATCCTGTGTCCTGTTCCCTACTTCCATAACCAAAGGACTACGTGTCACCGTATCTATAACGAAAATAATTTATACCTTCTGGTATTATCATTTATTGTAAAATTATTTACTGCAGTATTCTGTTATATATCAATAGTGAATTTTCATTCACAGTAACATGATCTGATTATATTTATATAATTTTCTTTTTTTGACAGGATGCGATTGGAAGGTGTCGTGGAAGATGCTGAGGATGATGCGTAATAATGATTGTATCTTGAAGTTCATAATATCTGAATTATTGATCTGCTGATTTAGATTACTGTAAATAGAATAGATCGAATAAGAAGTTCTTGAGAATTGCGATTGTATATATTGTATGTATATATTAATGCTGCTGTTCACATCGCTGTAAATAAAGAAATAAAAATGCTAAAAGTTTTTTTCAAAGTGCTCACTGTTATCAGACTGTATTACAGACTGAGTAGGTGAAGGAGTACTTTATGTTTGACAGTTTGTAGCCATTAGTCAGTACGTGACAATAATTACTATCGCCCATTTTCTTTGACGCGGTTCAATGCATGAAATTGGTTTGATTGTGCTATTAGCCAATCACATACTTGCACTTCGAAGATAAACGAAGTTTATGCATTGAACCGTCTTGGAGAAAACGGGCTTATGTGTAATAATATATAGTAATATTCTTTTTAGCTCAGAATGAATTTTGCCCGTTCAACATTAATTGTCAAGATTAATACTTTAAATAACATAATTCCACATGTGTTAAACGAATTTTAGTTATCCATGTGCAAGCTCGTTATAAATAGTAACAACTTTCCATAGTCTACATAAACGATTTGAAATTTATTTCAATAATGTATTACAATTAATATTTATGCGGTCTAAAAGGATGATTCGGGTCAAATAGCTTAGGGTCTTTGCAATATGCCACATCTTTTGTATAGTATCCCATTAAACCTGAAAACAATTCAAATATTCATATTAATTCCAATGTAATATTTAGCACAAACACAGTGGACTATTTCCAACACTAAACTAAATGCTAATATCAGAAAAGGTTAATTCTATGGAATTTTATATAGCTGCAGAAAATCAATATTCCTAACTACAAGTTTTCCTTTTCTATAGAATATTTGTCTACAAATATCAACACTTAAATTGTTACCATCAATAAATTGTACTACACAAAATGACTTTAAAAATATTATGTTGATATCTATACAAACCAGCATTTTGTGCTTTTAAAATTTCCTGTTCAACTTTTTGTTGCTGGTTCTTGCATAAACCAGTAATATGTCGTCCATATATTCGACCCGTAAAACGGCTTTGAAACTGCGATAACAGGCGAACATTCTTATAATCTGGTTTTATGTTTAGTTTACACAAAATGCATTCTTGTTTTTTATACTTATATGGATTCCTCATAAAAGTCGGCTGCAATTATAAAAGTAAAATGAATTGAATTTAAAATAAATATATTACATAATTTTCTTATATCTTCTAATGCAAGTATATTTATCACATTAATACTTAGATCCATGACAAATAACAATATATGAAATAACAAAAATATTTTACTCATTTTTTAATATGATTTAAGGTAAATGTCCCTATTACCGATTAGATAAAGGAAACCTTATACTGTAACCATGTAATTCATACTCAGAAAACATGTTCAAAAGTCATCTTTAAGATGTCTTAATGATAATTTTTGTGCTATTAGTCGCCTTACAGATGATTTTTGGACATTATATATTGTCTTAGAAAAGAGAAACGAGGATGTACAAGTGCTCCAACTGTGACCAAATATAAGCAGTTTTGTCATTGATTGTTTATTGAAATTATACCTGAAATATTTACCTGATCAGTAAATGGACACTTACAATTTATTTTCAAAATGTATTTCACTGAAACTCTATTGCATGCAACCAACCTATTATTTCAACAAATATTAGAAATCCTAAACTTAATAATAACTAGTTTTTTCATATAGACAGGTCAATTACAGTTCTCTAATATAATTCGCTTCAATGGAGTATTTACAAAGACTTCCATTGCATGACCAATTATAGCAAGATTAAAAAATATCGAACAATAAAATCACAAAATCATTATTTATCTGATTTTGCTTCAATTTCAACTCAGTGATACAGTATTTTTCAAATTCACGTTGTTTCAAGATTTAAATTCTTGTAGTGTAATTAGAAAAGCATCAAATGAATTCCAATATACCTTATCCCTCTCCGAACGGTGTTTTTCTTCCCATATATTGGGTGAAACATTATGTACTAAACGATTGCTGGTACTTAAAGCACGACCTGTAAAAAGAATAGGTTAAGTTAATTCGAAATTCATAGCATAATACATTAGAGCTTTATATAAGTACATGTAAAGTTATGAAAGTTCCGAATTAAAGAAGCATATGCCATTTTTGATAAATAACTTGTTTTTCACGAATCCTTTTATTCTTGAGTCGCTAATAGTATTTGATGTTATGGTAGCAGCGCAAAAGAGCACTACAGGAAACTATCTACTTAACGGCGCCTTCACAATTTCTTTTGAAAACTGACTACGTTTACACGGCGGTTTTAAACCGGTTTAGTTAAAATTGATCTGAAAGAATTGACCAATCCCCAATTATTGCTTGCAAGTAGAAATGTCTATGACTTTTCTATTCCTTTAGATTAGTATTATCTTAAGCGGTTGAAGACCGTCGTGTAAAAGTAGTCACAGACGCCGTCATTGGAATGCAATATTTTGATTAATAGATATCAGGCAATGCGAGAATATTCATCTATTTCCACTAACCAAAGTCCTGCGTGCGAGCTGGGGACGCCGAATTAGGGTTCAATACACTCATAAAACACGCGCTAGAACGTGGACTGGCGACCAATGGTACAACGTATCCACAGGAATTTACAGTGTGTTATTGGTCAAGAAGTACGTTCGAAAACGAGTTTTACAAGCATGTCCGATATATTTGGAGAAGTTGTCCAAGACAGCGCTGTGATCGTTCTCATTTTGTGAAGTGAACAACACTCTCTATATGATTCATAGTTTTGAGGAATAACTGCATGAATTTGTAGGCCCTTTTTCCACTCTCGTTCGACAGCAAGGAGGTGAATGTTACGTCCGTAAAGATTGAACTAATCTACGGAATTATTGTCATACTACCTTAATCAATCAGGTATGAAGAACTTTTAAAGTAATACTGATATTTTACAGAGGCAAATCGGTATCTCGGCAAACAAGATGTGGTCGTCAATGTTAGAAACTGCAAAAAAGAATCCCTTTGTCACGCCTTTCGTGACGGCTGAGTGTCAGCAGCAACGTGACGATAATCAGGCATTAGTGAAAAATCACACTATTGCTGCTGCTTCGACTGCATCTGGTGGTAAGTTTTTATATTTCTGAAAAAAATGTATTTGAAAAAAAAATTGTGCTTCCTTTTAATCGTAGACTATCAATGGTATAATTTACAATGGCCTAAATATTTTAAATCTTACAGAAAAGCTTTTTGTAAATTCAAAATTAATGGTTTATTATTCGTTATACTTTGTATGAATTTTAATATTAGTTTTTATGATAAAATACGTTTTTTGTCGCATTAATATTTAACATTCTCAATTTACTGTGTAATTATGTAACAAATAGCACCGACTGTAGTTTTTACATAATTTAATACTTCAATAGCACAAATAGTCGTTAAAAAAAAATCTTTAAGTCAGTATTAAAATACTATTTAATTTCATAGATTTAATTTAGACTTTTTTTGCTATCACAACAGTTGTTACATAATTAGTGGTTATGACGTTACCGACAATCATTTGTGTCTCGGGTTTGTAGAACAGGGGTATGCCAGGCATTGCGTAATGGACGCCATCTTGTTAAAGTATCACGGTCGTAGTGGCCTTGATTTATTTCTTATTTTTATTTGGGCGATCATGACCAAGACCAAATGACTGGCAGAGCTGCAGAATATTTGTTCTATTATTGAATGAGAACAAGGTTTAGTTTCATTTGTTAATGGTCGCGCGGTTGGCCTTATTCCAAATTAAACTTCTATCAGCACAAATCGATCTTTAGATTATAAATTTCGTAGTATCTGATTTTGTTTAGTTGTTTATGTAGTATGCATTTCTGTACTCTGTACTTGAATTTTTAGAATTTCAATTTTATATGAAAAACGATGATTCTTCCATATTCCACATTTGATGACATTACTCCTTTACATTCACGAAAAACATTTAACTATTTTTGAGTCAGTATTTTTTTTCTTTTATGTCATGTTTTAACCGTGGACAGGAAGTACTTGGGGTCCATTGGATTTCACCTCACTTCTATTTTGCTTTAACAGTCAAGGTATCTTCTCACGTCGAAAAGACTAGTCATACAAGACGGATAACTCGGAAATTAGATCTCTCATTAATCGGATTCGGTTATCATGAAAATGTTACTTGACATAACGGTCACATGCTAACCCATTCTGACAAAAAAGGATCTGGTTTTCCGAGTTATCCGTCTTGTATGTACAACTGTCTGTTTGACGTGGGAAAGCATCTTCAGAATTCTCTCAGATTTGATGTTTTAGCCTGTATTTATCGATATTTTGTATAGTCTACTTCTCAGAGAATACGTACTGTATAAGAGTCTTTAAGCATCTGAGAGATGACTAGCATTTATGTGCTGTTTGGTTTTGTTCCCTGATAATTCAAATTTATTATTAAAGTTTGTGTAAATTGCAATTAATGATTTATAAATAATTTAACTAAATTATTTTTTTACGTAATTAAATTTTTAATTTCCCAGACGTCCAATTAATATTTCTTTCATACATTTTTGTTTTTAAAATATCAATATTATAAAAGTTAATATTGTTTCTTTCGAATATAAGCAATATTAATTCTTTTATTAATGTTTAGAATTGTTTTGAGAAATTGAGTACTTTCCTGTTGATGTAGCATCCCTAGTTACAATCACTCTTTTTCTAGCGTGAATATAACTTTTAATCAGTACTGAATTTACGTAAAAGTTCTTTCCTAGACTCGTTCCTAATCTGTATGAACCTCTTACATAGAGTCTAAAATTTTCAAATATTTCCAACTTTTAAAAATTTGATAACTGGAATGCAAGCAATATCAGAAAGAAAACATAGTCCATTGAAGCCCCGTGTGTTCTTTGTGTACCTCAAAAATTGAGTTTGTCTCTGCAGGGTTAAAGATTTTAATCAATACGTTATGTATCAATGTATCAAATGCATATAATACCCGGATATCTTGTGAAAATCATTCTAAAGATAAATAATGATAAAAATAGTCTTGAGTCATTTTACATTAGTATCTTGATCTATGTTAAATTAATATCATTATCTTGAAACAAATTTAGGATTCATAATTATTATTTGTTTAATTCTTCTAACGCAAGTCTCATTATAACATAATAAACTTCTTGTACGTTTTTACATATTTATTATTATTATTGCAGACAGTTGTGAATTTGGATCGAACCATTACTTTTTGCTATGTGGTTTCGGTGGTATTTTGTCTTGTGGACTTACCCACACCATGGTCACTCCATTGGATTTAGTAAAATGCCGTATTCAAGTGGACCCTGCTAAGTACAAATCAGTCTTTAATGGATTCCGAGTAAGACATTCAATTTGAAAATATTTCGCGCTATTTGATATTTTAGAAGAATATTCTTAAATTATTAACTGTTTTAACTTCTAGGTTACACTTGCTGAGGATGGAACACGAGGTCTTGTTAGAGGATGGGCCCCTACATTCTTTGGTTATTCAATTCAGGGTATGTTTAAATTCGGTCTGTACGAGGTCTTCAAGGTGTACTATTCAGCTCTTGCTGGCGAAGAGTTGTCATACGAATACAGAACCACCCTTTATCTTGTTTCTTCTGCTTCCGCCGAATTCTTTGCTGATATTGGTTTGGCACCATTGGAAGCTGCAAAGGTATGTTCCTTCTATGATGCGCATATAAATGACGGTATCCTTATAGAATCAAACTGTTTCTACAGTGAAGAGCATGAATTCAAGATTGATTTGTGTTTCGAAGATGTGCGTTCGACGAACCTTGATCCTCTATCTGATTCCTAACATTTCCCTTTATCCTGGCGTTATAAAGTACGTTTATATGTTGCTTGTAGTCAGGGTATAATTGCACAAATTTAATAAACTCATTTAAATTCTAGGTCAGAATTCAGACGATGCCTGGTTATGCAAACACATTGCGCGAAGCATTCCCCAAAATGTACGCCGATGAAGGTCTTGGTGGATTCTATAAGGGCTTAGTTCCTTTGTGGCTTCGTCAAATCCCATACACAATGATGAAGTTCGCCTGTTTCGAACGTACCGTCGAATTGTTGTATAAATATGTCGTGCCCAAGCCTCGTCAAGATTGTACAAAAGGTGAACAACTTATCGTTACCTTCGCTGCTGGTTATATCGCTGGTGTATTCTGTGCTGTTGTGTCTCATCCTGCCGATTCAGTAAGTAAAGGATTTTAAATAAATTAGAAAGTTATACAATTTTTTAATATTAGTACAAAATGTTTACTGGCTGTAATAACACATGTAAATCTAATGATCAACAGGTTGTATCAAAGCTGAATCAAGAGAAGGGAGCGACTGCGGGTGATGTATTGAGGAAACTTGGCTTTGCCGGTGTCTGGAAGGGTCTTGCTCCAAGGATTGTAATGATAGGTACACTTACTGCTGCTCAGTGGTTCATCTACGACGCTGTCAAAGTTTGGCTGCGCATGCCCCGACCACCTCCACCAGAGATGCCAGAATCCCTCAAGAAGAAGCTTGGTCTTGCCTAAGCATCGATGATCGTTAACAACCCACACGATCATTTTCAGATCAATACTCCTAGAAAAAAAACTTAGACAAATTCGATTATCTTCCCTTATATCATTGTTAAACCGTGTACTTGACTACGATGTTTATTTATTTTGCATTAAGTTAATGCATCTGCAATGGCTCCATTCTCGGTTATGTGATTGGGGGATAATCATGAGTCGTAAGTAAATATGATACTGATGAGATGATGTTAGGCTCTTCTTCAGTGGTCGTAAAAAAGTAGCTTAAGTTGCTCCAAGTGATGACAATGTCATGATGTATTTCCTCGTCATGGTTAAAATGTTATCGCTCTGTAAATAGAGTGGTCATCGAAAATAAATCAGATTGCTCGATATGTTCTTGTTAATTTTGTTTATTCCTGAAACACTTTAATGGATCACTGTTTTTTAGTGCAATGATAATTAGACATGGAACATAATCCTGGGCGTGACAGTTCTTTTGAGATGCGCTTTTTAACACTAGGTATGTTTCATTTCTAGTGGATTTGACTGCACTGTTGGTTTCAGTGTATTTACTATGTATTTTCAGTGTAGACGTAAAAACGGCAAGACTTCGACGGCATTACCATCGGCAATACACTAAGAGATTAAAAGTACACGGGTATTTGTGAATTTTCACAGTTACACCTACTCCCCGGTATTTAAACATCCAATATACACAGAAGATTCATCTATTGTCCGGTATTCAGACGCCCAAGTTATACCGAAGTTTAAACTATTTTCCATTATCTATACACAAAAATGACACCTTTCAAAGTACTACCAACGCCACACTAAAGTTATTCATGGAATTAGTGTTTATTGCAAATAATACATAAAGATATTATAATTTGTAATAATTTTAATAGGAAAAGTTTGGTCTTTTTGTTGTTTCAGGATTTTGCTATTTCAGGATAGAAACAAGGAACTGGATTCAATTTATTATGAAAGTAATTTTAAATTATATATAATTGTTGTGTTGTGTCCCCTATCTTATTTTGGAGACTGCGACAGTTCCAATGCAGAATGCTAAAAGAGTTTGCAGTGCTAACTGTAGTGTTGGATGTATTAGGCATAGTTAAGTAAGTTTGTTGGTAGTAAAGTTTGGTATGATAGGGAAATATATATCAGATTGAAGAGAAG
>JARQTC010000387.1:3350839-3397371 GCA_030142495.1 Cephus runcator | reverse complement strand
TTGAAGAGGCCACACTGCCGTGTCGGCCACTTGCGGCCAACTTCTGCTGGTGCGTTTCTACTGACTAACCCTGTATAGTAATATATGTAATATTGTCAGTTCAACGTATACATTACCTACTTTTATATGATTGTCCACAGTAATAGAATGTTCTCACCTTTTCACTTTCTTTGTTTGCTTGTTGTTTCAAACATGTAGTATTTGCTGGAGCAACCACTTCTGCTATTATAAATCCTTGGTCACTTGGTGTGTCATTGTTATGAATGTTTGGTATGAATATAGTATCTTGACCAAGAATATATTTCTGATAAAAACGTTAAAAAAAACAGTAGTGAGTATTTCTGATGAACATGTAATTTCACTCATTTCAATAATTTTTTGTATAACTAGTAAATCATCATACTATCAATTGTAGTCTGAATCATAGAAGAATACTGATTTCCATACCTTCTTTTTTTCCTAAAATAGTCTTTTCCATGTGTTGCTTCTTCACTGGAGGTTCTGGGAAAATTGTTGATACTGCATCTGCCTTCAATTTTCTCTTCCTGTTTGTTTGCGGCGATTCCCACATGTCCGATGTAAAATGTTCCTTATTATAACATATAAATTATATTTCACGTCATACTCTTGACTGTTTTCAACAATTTATGCAAAAATATTCATTTTACCTTACATATGCGAGCTTCTGTACCAGGATCCCAGTTTGTCCTATTCATTTGTTCTAACCACACTCCGTTTTACATTTTGTGGAATCCGGAACATAGAAAATCCTTTCTTTCCAGAATTCGAACAATTCAATATGCAGCATCCACCCATTTCGCTGTATACATAATTCAATTTTTTATAAACATCATTCTCTACATAAATTCTGTTATAGAAATTTACGTTTCATCACTCTGATTCGCTCCGCAATAGCTTTTTAATGTAACATAACCTCTCTATGTTTTTCTTATGTACAACTCCTTACACAATAAATTTTCAACGAAATCTGTCATATCATATTATATTTTATATTATGTAGCAGGCTACGAACATATATGAATTTGTTTTCTGCTTACGCAATCTAAACGATTCAGAAGAAATTTATATACATCTTTCACTACACGTGATACTGATAGAATTTAAAGTTGAATTTAGCCGCGGGAGTTAATTTTTCCATTTCCGGTCAGCCCCAATACACGCACACACAACCACAAATACTCTTCCGCCAGCTCTTACTCGAGAGACTGTAGCCACTGTAGCCACTGATTTGACCGGCGTGAAGCGCTTCAACCTCTTTAATACGTTGTATTTAAAAAAAAAATCATAACGCCCAGAAGAAAAAAAATTATTATAGGTTATTTATTAATTAAAAATTATTAATAAAAAAAACGAGAAGCTACGCTAAAAGATTAAGGTAAGGTCTACAACAAATAACACATAGTTATTTAAGAAAATGATTTGATATTTTTATTTATGTGCACTTGCTTATGTGATCTTCAATTTGAAAATATACATTGCCAATAGAAAGCAATAAGAATTATAACACTGAAATTCGTTTCTATTATGTAGCCTTTGATACACGTGATAAATCCTACAATTTTTCCATCATTAATTTTATTTAGAATGTTATTAATGTCACTTGGAACAAATGGTGTTCGTTTCCTGCACACAATTTGCGCGTGCGCGCTACAGTCTCTTTTAGTACAACTCCACCACGTCCTCCGCACCTCTATACGTATCTACACTCAACGGTCTTGATAACTAGGTGAGCGGACGATTTTGTCAGGGATGACAGGTACGATTTTAAGAGATGGCTTTGATTGGGACGATAGGGAAGATTTGGACCCTTGTCTGTGCTCCAGTTTTTCTACTCAGCCATCAAGGATACGCGGACGGTTATAATACGGCGACGCACACGCTAAGTGCTTATCAGTAATTTTGTTGTCAATTAATACATCTTACAAGACAAACTTGTTCTCTTACTCTTACAAGTCTGCTCCAAACTTTTCAATTTGTTCAATTGCAAAGTCCATTGCTGAATGAGATGCTGGAGGCTGGCAAGTAACTACCATGCGTAAAAAGTTTCCATAATTTTTAAAGCCTAATGGCGTGTAGCCAATCATAATAGAGCCATCCAGAATCATTTTCTCTTTGATTTTCGGCGCAATCGTGTGCAACTTCTTTTTCCATTCTTCTGTTTCCTCAAGCCCCCTCATGCTAGGTGGAATGTACCTGTACATCATGTAGGATTATTAAGCACGTTAATAACATCAGAAATAAATTTTCATACTGATTACTTACCAAAAGCAAACAACATTGCCCTCAAATTTTGGTAAAACTAATCGAAAGCCTTTTCTATTTTGAATTTTATTAAAAAAATACTCAGCCGTTGCCATAGCCTTATTTATCAAAGATTCAAATCCTCTGCTTCCCCGAGCTTTCCACATTAGCCAAAATTTCGCAGCATCCACCTTCAAGTTTCATTTCTTATTGTTTAATACTAAAAACAATGGAAAGACAGAACAAGCATAAAGTACCTTTCTTCCACATTGGACACTCTTATCACCAGTATCCCAAGATACGTCATAAAATTTATCTTGCTGAAAGAGATACGTAGCACCTGCGCTATTAGCTTTGTGAAGAATGTCTTTACCCTTAACTAAAAACAAAGAGCATTGAAACGGCGCACCAAGCGTTTTGTGTGGATTCCAGGCCACAGAATTGGTTCTGAAACAGAAGCGAATATCTCAGAAAGAACAAGCAAAATTACAAGGCATGACCAACATATTTTTTTTTCTTGAACAAATTGATACTCACAATTCAATCCCTTTGAGTCGATCCCTATATTTTCTAGAAAGCAACAAAGTCCCACCGAGGCACATCTGAAATATAGATTTGTTTTTTTAGAATCAAAGAGAACAATTTTGGATTTCCTTATGTCATACTTATACAAACGTCAACGTGTAACCAGAGTCCTTCTGCTTTGCAAATGGTTGATATTTCCGGAAGTGGATCAAACGATCCCAAAACAGTTGTGCCTGCAGTTGCATTTACAAAAAATGGCAGACGACCATCCTCACGACTTTTTGCTATAGCCCTTTTTAGCTCCTCCGGATCCATACAACCCCATTCGTCTGTTTTGACCTGTTACAATAATAGTCAGAAAACAGAATACAAAAAGTAAATCTAAATTCAATGTTACTCATATGACATGTACCTGATAAATGCTCTCTGTCCCCAATCCCAGCCAATGGGCACCTTTGGTGATCGAGTAATGACCAGCTTCACTGGTAAAGCAGGATAACGGTTGAATTCCAAATAATCCCTTAGTCTTGACATCCGGTTTGACGGCGTACCGTGCCAAAACCATACCATACATATTTGACATACTTCCGCCAGGACAAAAAATTCCATCTCCTTCAGGAACTTCCGGAAAGCCAATCAGTTCCAATGAGCGTTCGATCACCTCTCTTTCCAACAACGTAAAGACAGGAGCCACCTCGTACGTGTACCTGGTGTCAATGAGTAAATAGAATTTTTCAACATCAACAAAAAAAGAGACTAATCTATAAAATATCTTTACTCACTGACTAGTGTTGAGAGCCTCCGTCAACCAAGCACCTGCAACTCCGTATTCGTCAACTGCTCCATAAAGTTGATTATGAAAATGAGGACTTGACGTCTTCACGGAGTATCTGACAAGTGATTGTAAAATTTTTTCAATTTCTATCAAACTCGTTCCCTCCTCTTTCAAGCGAATCGGTAATTGTTCCTGAGGATAATAAACTGATCTTGAGACACAATGATAAGTGTCTCTCAAATGTGAATGTTTTTTTTTCAACGTCTAATGTAGATGACGACAATGTCAGATGTCAGCAAGTGTGAATAATGATTTATGTAAGTCATTCATGAAAAGCGCTACTTTTCGGGCTTCCAAAGTGTGGCGTATGTGGCGATTTATAACTAACGATGCTATAAAAATACTGCGCATGCGCAAATCGGCCCATTTTACTTCATCGTAATAGTATTTTGCGATACGAGTGCGAGATACTCGACTTCGGCTCGTGCCGCTGTTACTTGTGCGGTTGGTGCGACCAACTTCACCGCCCGCCTATAAAGTTCGCTTTATTGCACTAGTATTGCATATTTTCTGTAACGAATGCATGAGAAGTGCTACTTTTCGTGATTCCAAAGTAAAGGCGTGTGGTGACAGCATGCGAGCACAAAACACTGCGCAGTGCGAGAAGTAAAATTGGGCTGATATGCGCATGCGCAGCATTTTTACTGTATCCTTAGTTACAAAGCGCCATTTACGCCAGACTTTGGAGGCACGAGAAGTAGCACTTTTCATGCATGAGTTACATAAAGTACTATTATAGTTATGAACAGTATAATACAGTTTAATGAAGATCAATTAAAAAGCAATTTAATTAAACTGAATCAAAGTCATGCAAACGCAACAGACGTGATTAACGTGACTGGTGTCAGACTAATAAGACCTGACGAGTATCTATGAATATTTTATTTCAAGTAATTCCACTAATCGCTGTGCATTAGAATAACATGCAGCAGATAATTAATCATTGTAATACGGTCAATAATTATTCACTGAATTTTTAATTGACAAGTCATATATTAGCGCTCGTGATTATATGTATCAAAGTGCAATCGTGTTGTTGACCCTTGCAGAATGCAGTTTTCTTATGCCCTATCACGTATCGAGTGCATGTGCAATGTAACTTTCGCTTAAACGACCAATGGCAATTCTTAATATGGAAATACGAGTTGGAGAAATATTCAAATTAAATTTTCTATCGAATTTTAGATCAATGAATCATATAAAATGACTATAATCGCAATAATCATTGAAAATTATCGATACAATCGGTTTTGTCATATTTTTCCAATTGTAATATTGAGAAATAATTGAATAATCAATGTTGCTGACTTTTACCTCGAGTTCGGGCGGATGTAAGAATTGCACTACGGGATTCTTATCGGTCGTAACAAAAACATCTTCCTCTTTAAGGATCTTCAGGAGGCTCTCCAGAATCTCATATACGTGAGAGCGATCGCACGCCGCCATTTCCAAGAACGGTTCAACAAGAACTGAACGCTCGAAGTTCGTGAGATTCAATCCTCCCTCCCTGCCCTCCTATTCCGGTTTCACCCAACAGTGCCGTACGTATATCTAACTGTATACTCGGTGCGCAGTCCCATAAATAGAGACAGTTTGTGCGTACTTCGTTTATACCAAAAAGTTGGGTACACACTCGTGGAATTTATAAGGTGAGAGATGCGTTTCAAAAGATTTGAGTGATAACGACATACCGGGTGATACCAACTGATTATACTTATTCCCTTGTTATCGTTCGATTACAACTATTAAAAATATCTAGACTAACAGAGTGAGTAATTAAAATTATAATTATAATAAAAAAAATTGATTAAATTGAAACGAAAACTAATTCAATAATAATAAGCGTCAGTGACAATTCATTGAAATTTTATAAAAATTCAAAAATTTTACCATTAGGGACTCTTATCAATAGTCATTTAGAAAATCTTATATCTAGTACCGTAAATAGATGTAATTAGCGGATAGTCATTAAAATGGTCGGTGACACTTGAATCGTTAATTGATTTTGTTATCGACGTACCTGAAACAATTGTTGAACGTTAATACGTACAAATGGGATACTTGATTGAAAGATAAGAAATTTAACGACTCACGGAGTACGATGCAATCGTAGTGATAGTATCCAGTGGCAGTCGAGGAACCAATCCCTGCATCGATGCCCATTGGCCTTCGCATAGTTCGTGAAAAGATAACTGAATCAAAAGTTTCCCACCGAGTGTTCCCGGGCCGCGACAGACGGCGCCACCGCCGAATTCCCAGAAGTTGGAATCGCCTTCGAGACTCGTAGTCGCGTCTTCTATGGCGACGTGAAGATTTTTGAGGTGTGCGAGGTAACGTTTGCGAAGCCACATGGCAAGGTACGCCGCACCGCAGTCGCAGTGCCACGGATTTCGTGCAAGACGCAATTGTTGAATGTCAACCATAGCGTCGAGTATTCGTGCTGGTAGGTATGACAGGTAATTAGACTCGAGATGCCTGTGAATATGAAATAATTAATTATTAATTGAAATAGTCATATTCTGTATATGTTTAGAATGCAACTATTAATAGTGGAAATAAATTTGTAGTGCGAATAATACAAATCTGGTATTAAGATTAAATTATTTTGATACCTACAATTTTTTCAAATTTGGCGTATCCATGAAAACGTCAGGATGCAAAACTCTTAAGTGATTTGCATGGAGGAATAAGGTTGTCAGATTAGACAATCCTTGAAAATCATTATTCGACAAAGTCTCTATTCCGTTTGCATAGAGGATCAATCGCTCCAACGATGGTAACGATTGAAAGAGACCTTGAGGTATCTTTTTTATATGATTCTGTCCAAGTTGCAATTCCTTAAGAGACGTAAGACCCTGTAAGGCGGCTGGATCGATCTGTCAAAATAAATAATGTTAAATAAAAAAATTTCTTTACCGTTAGAAACGGAACTCTAAAATAATCTTACTCGAGCGATACGATTGGTCGACAGTTCCAGGATCTCTAATTTTGACAGTGACATCATCAGTCCAGATTCAATCTCTGTGAGACGATTGTCACGCAGATTGAGATCCTGAAGATTTATCTGATCCTGAAAGAGACTCGATGGCAATGCTTGAAGATGATTTTCATCTAATCGCAATGACCTCAAATTGTAGAGCTCGTCGAAGATTTTTAATGGCAATGACGTCAAGTGATTTTTTCCAAGTAGAAGTTCCTCGAGATTACGTAGACCTTGATTAATTATGAAAATCATAAACATGTTGCCATTTATAAGACTTTTTGATAATTTTCAACTTTTCATTTACAGACCTAAAAAAATTCCTGATGTTAAAGTCGAAATTCTGTTGGACGTGAGATCCAGTACGACTAGGGCACCATTGGATAGAAATAGTCCTTCCGGAAGAGTGCGTAGCTTATTGAATGAAATATCGCTGGAAAATAAAAAATTTCATTTACCACAGGCTCTTAGGTACTTATTGTTTTTATTCAACACAAAACTCACACTATGTGAAGATGCCGCATACGCAGAAATTGATTCTGATGTAATTCGCGAAGTAGATTTTTGCTGAGTTTCAGATGGGTCAGACTGTGCAGCGAGAAGAATAAACTGAGGGGCAGATGTTCTATGAAATTGTTGCTAAGATCCCTATAAAATTTTGAGAACAATTTTAGTAAAAGTTCAATTAATTAATTAATAGAAAATAGTAATATCATAGAGACTCACAAGTAAGTAAGATGAATCAAATCCAAAAAAGTATCCCTGTGTATTGCAGTCATCTGATTGCTTCCCAGATCCCTGAAATTAATTTATAACAATTAAATATTAATCAACGTTTAATAATCGGTATAACAATGCATTATTGATATTTTATTATTATCATGTTATTATTATTATATAAAAATCCTGAAACCTACTCTTTAGCGAGTAACCAGTGCATAGAATTTACGTACAGTTTTATGACATCCTCAGGTACTAATTGCGTAGGTGGAATGTCCATCAAGCCGAATCTCCAACAAGACAAAGACTTTGTTTCAGGAATACAACGACAGGGTCCTTCGGCACAAATTTCCCAATCGCCAAGTCGTCCTCTGATTTGCCAGACTGATAACAACAATGATAACGGATTAATTATGATTTAACAGAGCATACAATGTACTTTGATACAACCAATGTTCTGTACAATTTACAATGAGGTTATACAATGATTCGAACAATGACATAGGTACGTATACAAATTTTATTGTTTACCTGGCTGTTCAATTGCTCTCAGTCTTCTTTCCAATCCTGAAATTCTGCTTTGCACGTCCTCGATATTAGTTTCGGTTCCGATAACGTGTTTCATTCCAGCGTCGAAGCACGCGCTCAAAAGTTCTGGACACAAGGTACAACAAGAGATCGATAACAAACATAGAAAAAATATAATCCGAGGGGTAAAATGCATGGCGATGGCTTTCGGACGAAAATTATCAAGACTGATCCGTACTAAGTGCACGTTGTGCCCGACTAACCATGGACCAGTCGCATCCTCATTGAAACGCTTATTAATTTGATAATTATTGTTATGACAGGAACAAACGATGATGGGTTCATAATGGAGATTGAGGTCCGGTTACACAGATTCATATTGTCATATTGAATATACATACTTTTCAACAATATTTCTACTTTCTTGTATTATAGTTTGTTACGCTCCGTACAATAATTTGCGACAAGAATTTTTGCTATAATATTTTACTGTTGTATCGTCGATGATAAAATATTGTTTATTTGGTACTTCGGTAAGAACGGTAAACGCATGTTGAAGAAAATTGAAAAATGTTCATCGCCTGATTCTGATCTGTTATTTATTGTAATTTTTGGAAATGCTTGCTGACAATAAACAAAAAAACCCAGAAAACCGTCACCGATTGTAGAATTTAATTGACAAAATTGTAAACAGTAGCCAAAGAACATTGCGGTATCACAATTTGTATATATACAAACACAAAATTGCAGTACTGCCTTGTACAATGTTTGTATATTGTACGATTTGAAGGAAATCAAGTAAAAATTGAATTGCTAGTTAATATCTTGACATTTCTTCAGTTTCCCAAACACCTATTTCAAATGTATGGATGAATAATTAGCGAATTTTATATATTCAATATATATTTATATTACATATTAATGTTCGCGGTATATATTAACAATTGTGTTGTAAACCACACATATAGAAAGCTAATTGTACGATAGTATTATGTAGGATCCGTTGACAGAATCGAGAGTCCATTCACATTCCTGTTGTTGTCCTTGGGAAGTGCTAGTCGAATGTCTACGAGAGTCTGACGCCACCAGATCCAGGACACTCACCCTTGCTCTTAACAACCCATTCTGGAAGAAGGAAAAAAAAAAATTAAACAATTGCTAACAGGTCGCTGATTAGAAAATTAGTGCAGTTGCACGTCACAATGAAGCCTTAATTCTAAAGTTGAAGTTAAATACAAAATTGTCCAATCACAAAAGGGAAGCGAGCATTGTATGAAATTACATTGAATTGCAATTGTTTCTTAAGTAGCAGTGATACAAGAAATTCAACGAAAAACATTTTTTTGCTTCTTTCATCTCAACTTACTGGAACCATTCTCGCAATTGGCAAGGTCAAGAGCGCATTGACCGATAAAGGTTCTTGGCTTGAAGTTGGGATTAGCTGGATCGTGAACGCAGATTTTTTCTTCCAATGAGGGATTACACTGTTTGGCACATTCCTTCTTGTTCTTTTTGGCATCCTTTATAGCATCCTTCACGTCTTTGGAGGCGGTGGTCGGATCCTTCGTGTCCTTCGCAGCTCCAGTTGAAGTTTTCACGTCTTTCGCGGCCATTGCCGGATCCTTGACATCTTTTGCTTGCTTCTCAGCAGGCATTGCGTACACAGTGGCAAGGCAAACGGCTGCCAGTGCTACGTGAAACAAAAAAAAAGAAAATACATTATCAAGTGACAATACGCAATCTGAACCCAATGCTCTTAATTCAATTTTTTTTCTTCATTTATTGGAATTCGAGTCTTCGTACACTTTTCAATACAGAATCAGATCGAATACGCTAAAATCTTTGAATTTTCATAAATGCAAAAATTTTTTTTCTATTTTTCACTTCATTAATTTATATTCTTTCCTCGAATAGTCACTACCGACTCGCGAAAATTAACATACGCGCTGTTAGTCATTCTCGGAAACTTTTGGTGGAAAAAAATGGTAAAAAAGGAAATTTAAGGTTTTCGTATTTCAATAATACGTAGTTACGTGTCCCAGGTATATTCTTGATTTCGTAATGGTATCGTGCTGTAAGGCCGAGTAACAATATACAAATTGTATAACTGTACAAAGTTTATAGTCGTACAATATACAACCCATTGTTTTCAGGTTGAACCGTCACACGTTATAATCCCTGCAAAATTCACAAGAGCCTCAAGCCCGTACGCTGCGACCTTAATTCAAGGTTTTATTGAATGATTGCCACTCGTAGCAAATTCGTCTTTACTGCCTACAGTCATATGTTTGCGACATGCCGGTTATTCATTCATGCATTAATTCCACAATGAGCGAGAGTTTACGCATCGACGAATACAGCGGGGTCCTAGTTTTGTCATCCTTTTTTTTTTTTTTTTTATAATTTCTACCAACTTCCGGACATCGACGTCAACCTATGGTTAATAAATCGCTTGACTGTCACGGGACATAGAAAAAAAGTCACAACGATACAATCGCTCCAAAATACATAAAACATCGTGGCAAACAATAAAACGGAACTTGCATTTCATTAGCGACGTTCATTCGCGATCAGAAAATCCGAGCAAAAAAAAAATATCGTTTAAATACAAAAAGTGCAAAATCAAACTCACAGCGTCGATAAATATACGTATTACGTATAATACAAATGCAAGTGTCAATTGAAATGTATTGCATGGCAAACAGTAAAAAATTTGTAATATAAAGAAATTAATTAAATAACGCTGTTACGTGAGATCAAGGTCGATTAAAGAGTGATAGAATTCAAAGAAACTCACCCAAAACAATAGCCAGCTTCATTGTGATATATTTGTATAAACAAAAAAAAAAATTTCTCAAATTTTTCAATCACGCGGATAGTTATTCGATTGCAAACGGAAGATGACTGGATTCTGCGAAGCTATCCGATCGCGTTTATAGTGAATCGCCAGTACCCCCACCACTCCCACCAAGAATCACAACGTGCAGCTCAGTTCAAACCGGTAAATTATACTCTCGACTTCGTAGTCAGTTTTTCGACCTCGAATCGAATTAAAAATAAAAATTGTCCATTTGATCGGATCACGCACTTCAAAGTGACGCCGACCCTCGGACCGTTAATTTTTCGCATCGTTAGAAGATTGATGAATGAAAATCTGTCTTACGCTCACCCTAAATGCTAGTTGATTGGTCCATTTTGAATTTATCAAATCAAAGTGTTGTTTCCAGTGGGTTTTACCTTTCGATTTACCACCCCCGTACCTTCCCCCAATACAATTTATTCCTCTCCCCTACCACCCCCCCGCCCATCCCGTAAGTGCCTATCCTCGTCGCGCTTACCTCCCCCCCCCCCCCGACCACTTTTCTATCGCTGATGACCTAACAATCTACTGGTCCATTCATCGGGATGAGACTGGATTGAATCACGCCATGGAAACGTACGAGTCAAAAAGAGGTCTGCAAGCTACGAGACAAATCTGGAGCAAATCGTGACTGATAACGACTGACATGAGTGCGCGCTAGTCAGAGAGGTAAACGGGCGGTAATATTTAGGTGGTGGTAAACGTTCGGAACGAACATTTTTGACATGACACAATAATGATAATTAATTCAGTCTATGAGAATTATTTTTGTGAGTCTGTAAGCTTTGTGACTGAAAATTCATAAATTAAGAATAAATGAGAATTGTCATATGAGATACAAAAGTCAGTAGGTCCTATACATGTTAATTGGGCGCGTGCAAAATTATTGTGATACTTGTAAAAAAATAACAGATCTTTATGAGATACAATATTGCTGAAATTTTTTGTGATTAACGATTATTTTTAAAAAATGGGCGATCAAGAAGTGGATGGACTGACAAAATTTTGGATCGTTGATAAAATCGCAATGACAATGACAGATGACACTTTTGTCTGATATATTTTTTGATAATTTATTTGATGTTTTTTTGATGATCTGTAGCGACTTAGTAATTGTGTATTGATTTTCTAACACCTTGTGCGCTGTTGCGCAATCATCTGCTAGTTTCAATCGATTGGTGGCGTAATATGTGTGAATAATTTTTTTTTTTTTTTTTTTTTTTTAATGCAAAGGAAAAATAGATCTCTGATACCACATATGCGTAAATAGATCACTAATGCCTATGCTACGGCGACCTTGACAATTATTTT
The DNA here is from genome assembly GCA_030142495.1 of Cephus runcator. NCBI lineage: Eukaryota > Metazoa > Arthropoda > Insecta > Hymenoptera > Cephidae > Cephus > Cephus runcator. The sequence goes on along the minus strand of JARQTC010000387.1, from coordinate 3,385,350 downwards.
CAATTGGAAATACTGTCCTGTCCTTTCCAGTTTCTTATCCACCAATCAACTACTATCCGTTTCATTATGCAACTATATTAGTCACTGCATAATTCACATCCTTCGTGTTCTTGTTGCGTATTATCTGACTTTCAACATTGGCAGAAACGAGTGTAGGCAGCGGAAAAGTTGCCGTTTTTTGGTAATACAAGATCCATCCGAGTGTATTGTATTTGTTTTGACGCAAAATACAATTTTTTTTTGTCAATCATATTTTCTTTATTGTTTACACTGTCATTTGAACAGGTAATTGAAAATATGAAATATTAAATATCGAAAATATTTGATTCGTGTAAATAAATAAATAAATAATTTACGATGGATGATTTTCAAGATGGCAAATGATACGTAATAAAGAGCTGCAAAAATTTATGAAAATTTTGTAGGTTTCTTGACTCGTTGTTCCTCGACAACGTAACTTTTAAATAATTTTAAATAATCCTTCCAAGAATCATTGGAGATCAGAGCTTTCTTAATCCGACAGCCAAAACCTTCACAGCTTTCCTCCTGTTGTGTATTTTTCTTCTCGTGTTTATCAATGGAACTCATCACCAACGATGTCAGAACATTAAGACGGTCCAATGTTGAATTTGCTAAAAATAAAATATAACTTATGAAAATCTTAAGATACCAAAAAAAAAAAAAAAAAAATTCGCACGATACATTGCCAATAAGAAATAAATTTTACTCACACGAATTGACGCCACTACGTTCCTCGTCGTCATTTTCCGTTTGCTTCTTGATAATTTCCAATTTCGGAATGAAGAGGAGCAGACAGATCAACGCGATGAATTTAACGATCATCTTGAATATAACGAGTTTCAGAAGAATTTTCGCAATTGTGAAGGCATTGAGTTTCAGCGCAAGCGGCCAGCTGAAATCTATAGACGGAAAAGACGGGAGTTGCGGTATATTCGGCAGAGCATACGGGGCACCGTAAACCGGAGCTGGATAACCTGAAAAAATAAGACACCGTACACCTCGAGCATTACCAGAATTAAAAAAAAAATGGAATATTTTTTTTAAAGCAAGAGAAACGCTTGTCAACGCAGATGGTAAATAATTTATTTAAAATCCCATAAAAATTAAAAAATTCAATACGATACCTCTCGCCTCACCTTGCTGTGGTTGCTGGGGCAAATAGTTGCTTGGCGCCCCATAAGAATTCTGAGGTACCGGAGGACCATAACCAGGATTGGGTGCCCCGTAAGAATTTTGAGGTGGTCCGTAATTCTGGTTATTGAAATTGACAGAAGATTGAACAGGCAGCGAGTAAGAGTCACTAGGGGTTGGTAGAAAGGGTGGCTGACTTGGACCGACGGGACCAGGAACCCCATAAGAGATACTTGGATCCTTGGGGCTATAAGATGCTGCAGAATCCTGTGGTGGTAGATAGCTACCCGTCGGTGGACCGTAAGATAGGTCGTTTGATGATTCATAGGATACTCTGTCAGGATCCTTCGATGATCCTTCCGGTCTGTAAATTGGTCCTTTGACAAATTCACGTCGAATGATCCTTGAAGTTTTTGGTCGGGTATCCACCTTGACTATTCCTTCGTTAGGATCTTTACTCGTATGGGAATGTTCCAGGGCATCGAGATAACTGTCTTTGATACTGGACTTGATACTATGAAAACCTCGTTCTTCTCCCGTAGCTGGTACTATTGGTTTATCAGTTTTTTCATTGGACTTTGATTCATCGATGTTCTTTGACTTCATCTTGCTCAAATCTAGATCCATTGGTTCTGATCTTGCTTCCATTGGCAAGGTTGAGTCTTCCGAAGAATCTTTGTGGTTTGCGGGTGTTGAGGATGTTACGATGTTGATAAAAACAATAATCAGACAGCACGTCCGCCATTTTTGGTCCTTTGTTGTCATTGTGATAGAATCACTTTTGGGTCCTGCATTCAAAGAAATTTTGTTGCGGGTACTAATTTTGTTGTTGCGTCACGATATTCAGTATACAACAAGGATTGTGCGCAAGATTTCGTACGACAACGATAAGGAAGTTTGTTCTTTGATTGTTTTTCATGTCATTAGGGTAATGGCAACATTTCATCGTTACGTGGAGACAATTTCAATCATGATTTTCTCCTCAGGATTCGAAACGCATAAGACGTTGTGAATGACAATTAGATAGCGGATGCCGCCCTTTTTTAGAGTTGCTTCGAAACAGCACAGTCAATGACATTTTAAAAACTCATTGGGGTGCATTCTTTCGAAATAACTATGTAAAGGCTGTCATTTTCTAAAACTTTACTGGAAACTATCATTAGGGTCACTGTGAATTTAAGAAAAAATTCGTTTTTACAATTATTTCATCATGACCGCGTGTCGATACTAAATTGTTACCATCAAAATTTCTTTTAAATATCTCAAAATGCCGCGAAATAAAAATTATTGTGTTGAACATCAAACAAATCTTTAAAATTCGATATAATAAATAAATTCCGCGTAATTATTATTTTTATCACGATAAAATTTTCCTTTCAAAATTTGCATCGATATACTTTCGTGTAAATATCGATAATTTCACGAATCACTGATTCACAGAAGAGCCCTAAAACATAAGTGATAATTTTACGAATTGAAAAAAAATTTTCAATTGTAACACAAATTTATTTTTCATTCACACCAGAGAACGTAATATTCTTATTAAAAGATATAAACATCTGTAATTAAAATATCTCACCGTTGCACTAATTTTGTATAAATATGAGAATCACTGACACAGCAGGAACAATTATTGCGAATCACTAAAACTCGCTACCATTACACGTCGTTTGATAATCGTTCGAGAAATAAAAAAATCTCACCGTCACATCGGCTATATATGCGGGATGGTTTGGAAGGACATGGAAGGGGTCGAATTTACTGGGTTAGCGTTTCACTGTGCCCCAAAAAGGGAGCAACGCTTTAGATTGAGGATTCTCAGGAAAATCCGGCTGCCATTGAGACTGTCAAAAATTTCAAAAAAAAAAAAAAAACTATTAAAATTGTGCAATCTAACGGTAAGATGCTTGCATCAGGACGAGTAACAGTTTGTGATATTAAAAAAAATCGTCCAACTATCGCCATGCTTATAATATATATCTATAGTGCACGTCTAGTTATCGAAAAAGTATGAAAAGTCCAAGAGGCTCGTTTAAAATTCGTTCACAAGATTTGTGATGTTGTTGCACATGCGATCGAAGACAAAGAATCTCAATATAAAACGAAGGCGTAGTCCATTACTATGTATTGACAGTGCTTGCGATAACGGTACCGTTCGTCGATCCAATGACACACTTACCTCCATTAATCAAATTCTTACCATTTCGTACATTTGCACGTTGTTCGTGATGACTCGTGCGATAATTGATCGTTGATTAAAAATAAATGGGATAACTAAAGCGAAGAATAAAATTGCAATTTTTCGTACGATTAAGAGTGTTCTGGCTAGGATATAATTTTTGTATAGAAATATATTTGATAACTGTATATCTGCGATGCCCGCATATATCATCAAAATTAATGACCAGCAACTAGTTAGAACCGTTAGAATATTAGAACAGTGTCAGTGCGTTTTTTAGTCGTTAGAAATTGTCACTGCAGTTGGCGCGAGCTCTTTGCTTGAATTCTTGTTTTTCGAGTTATCAAATTGTGTCAGCCAGGTGCTTCGTGATGGTTTCGACCTGATTTCTATCAAACTCTCACTTTCGATCATTTTTAATACCACGGTGATGAGTGATTTTTCATTTCGTTTCATTCACCCTATATATTGCTTTGTGCTATAGTCGGTTATATACAGTCAGTTGGATGTATCGCACTTTCGATCAAACAATATTAAGTGAGTCGTTGTTTCCAAGCAACGGCAATTCCAATTGATATATGGGAGTTTGTACGTTGCTTCGGTTGTATTTAGTAGTAAGAAAGATTCTTTTGAGTGACAATGATTTTTTAAAGAAATTTCTCAAGCTTGCGATTGAGAAATAATTGCTTTGAAAATATAATAAAACCAAAAGTGATGTATTTTTCGGAAGTTGAAACAAAGTACGGGTGACTGAAAAAATTTTTAGAAATTTCTGACAGTGATGTCGATCGAGATAAAATATTTTTGTGCTTCTCTTTCTCAGATGGATCAAATTTGGAAATGTTTCAAATATCGTATTTCTAGGCAGAGATACCGTAGCTTTGGCTAGGGGAGTTCATGTTTATTTTTTGAATTTAAATACAAAAGATGAAAGAATCGAGACCTTTGACAGTAAAGATAAGGGCGAAGGTGCATCATGTTTATCTGGACATCCTGTATGCAATTTAAAAGTCTGAATAATTAAATGATTAGTTTTAAAAGAGTAGAGCTAAGATAACAATTTTCAGATTGTTCCGATGTTTGCTATAGCCGAAAAATGTTCTAATCCAAGAATTTTGATTTTCACTTATCCGGGAATACGAAGAATATCGACGTGTATTTTGAAAAGTGGTTTCTCTCACTATTCGTCCACCTCTTTTGCTGGCACGGAATTTCTCTTGAGCCTTACGTCATTTCCGGATTTTCAATTAATCATATGGCAATGGAGAACCGGAGAAAAGTTGTCTGTCATCGATACAAAGTTGAACGATGACTTTCAAGAACTTCGGTACGTTCGTTAAATATTTTTTTTTTTTTTCAACTACTTTCACCGCATTAATTTACTCCTTGCAGATGCTCTCCTATCGCGCCGTACTTGGTATCGCAATTTGGAAGAACGACTGGAAAATTATTGATTTACGATATACACGTTTGTTCGAAAATCATAAACTTAGTACCTGTCGACATCGAATCTTCGGACAACAAAATTGTATCAACAAGATGGAATCACGAGGGAAATCTTGTATCTTGTACAACAACAGGAGGCGTGTTGTTGTTTAATTTCGAAACAAAAAAGCAATACATCATACACGAAACAAGAAAGCAGCAAAACTTTCAAGAACAAGAACAAGTCCCTGCAGCAGTTCCATATCAAAATGGAATTATCTTCGTAGATTTTGAATCAAACATGACGGTAAAAAAATCATTGTACCAAAATCGTTTCCATTGCACAGATTTAAAAATTCTAATCTATACTTTGACAGCGTAGTATTTCATAATACACCTATACCTATAGAGCAAAATATTTTTCTGAACGAACAGCCAATTACAATTTTCAATGGTAGATTTATTTGTACAACCCATTGCTTCTGTCACAAGGACACATGTTCTTAGCACGTAACCGCATAGTTACATGCGTGCATGCAGAATATTTGAATCATGCGTGGAATTAAAGAAATTACCAGCCTGTGACAGTTTGACGCATGCGCAGACACATTGTACACCAGTTCAGCGTATTTGTAGATCGTGAAAACATTCCTCTGGCGCAAGTTCCCACGTGCTTCACTCAAGTTACGCTTATCAATTAAGTTAATTAGAAATAAAAATTAACGAACGAATGATTTTTCTCAAAATTGGTAAATCACAATCGAACGATTAACCAAAGTTTTACAGGAAGTCGACAGAGCTTCGCGATACACAATGGGTAGCAACGTGGACCATAAAGTTGGATTCGCATCCGGTTTCGATGGCTAGTCATCCTAGCAGAGATGGAATTTTATTTTTTGGAAACAAGGGAGATCTTTTTGAAATTGTTATTCCCGAAGATACCGTATCGAAGATCGATTCTAAATCGAATCAAGGAACAAATTTTAATATTCTTACCCGATTTAATTTCAATGATCAATATGTAATAGCTATTGATCAATTCGATCGATTGAACGTGATCGAAGTGTCATCCGGCTATGCAATTGGGAAGATTGATTTGAATAATTTTGGTACAGGTAAATTACACGACCTGACCTCTTTTTTTTTATCGATCGATTCTGACGTCATTCTTTTAATTAGTTCTCGAAATCACTTCGCATCCGCATTTACCGATTATTGCATTGTGCACTTCGAGTGGGACGTGCTTATTTCTTGATATCTTGCGACCCGCCGAACCAGATATTTTGACATTGTTTCACCTGAACAAAGAAGCTTTGAATAAAATAAAATTCTCTGGCACCGGAGACATTTTGGCAGTTGCCAATTGCTACACTGGCAATACGTTTTTCATTGGTGAGAACGATGATCAACGTTACGACGTATTCTGTCATATTGAAATTGGTGCGCAGGTGAGCAGAAATGAAATTTAATAATAAATTAATAACGCACGTCAAATTAACGTTGATTCGTTACAGATCGTCGATTTTTTAATTTACACCATTTCCGAAGGCTGGAAAATTCTTTTTCTCATTCGTACCAAAAGCTGCGCTTTGATCGGTGACAAAATTTTGGTTTACACGATAAAGTCATGCCGATCGTCGTACGAGCGAGAGAATTATGTGATCGAATTATTAAATTTCTTTAAATCGCTTCATCATGGAATAAATGATCATTTGGAAGTTATTGGTTCACCGTATCTATCGAAGCAGTTACACGTGATGGAAATTCAGGTGAAAACGTAATTTTCTTTATGTTTAAAAAATGTCTTCTGTAAAATTATTTTTCCTATTTTAGAATGATTTTCGAAACGTCACTCTCACTCGTGCAATATCTTCTGGTCATCAATTGAGAAATATAGGATTGATCAGTGATCGATTTTATATCGTCACTGTCGGTCATGACGGTTTAGTCATTGTTAGAGACGGATTTAGTATAACAAAAATTTGGACTGTATGCAAGCCGTATCATAGATGTGATTTTGGTGCAAAAACAGCAACGATTGCTCAGAATGGAGAAATCATTGTTTGTCTAGGCAGAAATGGAAATATTGTTGCGATGAAAGTTTTGTAGGTAATTTTGTTACGATTAATAATTTATAAAGTTTTTTAATACTCTGAAGGTCAATTATTATATTGGTGTCTTATACAATTGTATCATTGTTCCAGTCACAGTCATTGCGAGTCCCACCAGAAACGTGTGACACGTACAAAAATCGATTTGGCTCAAGTACAAGAACAAATCGCTAGACTTCGTACAAAAGTCGGCGAACCAAGTCTTGAGACCGAAAAAACTTGGATCGAACTTGACGAACTTGGAAAATTGAGAAACGATATTGAAGTATCCATGCCATTAAAGGTTTCTATACTAAAAGATTTCGAAAAATTAAAAAAACAGGTATTACCATCGCCTAAGTCAACAACACTGAAAAGTCATTGTATGATTTTCGAAATTGACGATACAAAAGTTCCAAATTTCTTGTACGAGAAACAATGTCAACAAAAAATTCTAGGTGGCAGATTTACTTGATGCAAATGAAATAGAAAGTGACGAAGCTCGACTTCCAATTTCAGCTTTTGATTTGGACGAAACAGAGCGAAGTTTGAAGATCGCGAAAGCGCAGGAAGATCGAGAGCAGTCGCGAATAAAAATCGAAACCCAAATTTTACGTCAGGACGAATTAGCGGCGTATTTGAAAAAACATTGTTGGGATACAATGTCGGTCCGCGCATGCGCGCTACTGTCATTTCGCAAAGGAGTCCAGGTTAATAATTACGCTTTGCCGGTAATAACAAATGAAAAGAATGATATAAAAATTTGGCAAGAATTTCTCCTTCAATTGTCCACGTACTAGTAAGATTGTTTTTGTTTCTCTCGTTAAATACAATGCAGTCATCCCCCGACTTACGTCGTCCCAAGTCACGTCGGTTCGCACTTATGTATGCACGTTGTTGGACGTGGTCTGATTTTTGTTCTCCCCACCAACTCTCTATCGTCACGTGCAAGCATTTGTCAACAAGTGCTGAGCTTAAGTCGTTTCGATTTACGTCGTCTATCGCAGAACCAATTACGACGTAACCACGGGGGTACGACTGTGGTTAGGAATTAACGTATGTGCCACTAGATTGAATTTAATGCTACTTTCTAGCGTCGACGCCGATTTGTTTTCAAGACGATCAAATACTGCGAGAAATTCTCATAGCTTTGATACGGGGACGAAGAATTTGGATATGAAAAAATTCAATTCGTCAATACAAGCGAATCTGTCGAACAAAAATTATTGTACTACCGAAACAACTGAATCGAACATTGTACCGGTGGATCGTACAACAGCAAAAGAACAAGATGAGCTTGAATGCGAAGAACAATTGGCTCTGATTGGTACAACATCCAATAGATGGATCCCGTGTAGCAAGTTTTGTTATACAACTAAGGAACTGAGATATCACAATTGTTCGATCGGTAATGTAGAAGCCGTTGTTGTCGATAATCAAAAACAAAATTTAAAGGTACGTAGTACATTCGGATTATGTATACTTTAGTTAGCACGTGCTAACTGATACGGTATGAAATAACTGTAAAATTTTGAATAAAAAAATTTTCTCAGCTTCATTTGAACAAATTGTTCGATACAACGAGGTCTGCGAAATACGAAAAAATGTTGTCGATCTCTCGACGCATGGAAAGACTGTGTTATTGTGCAAAAGAACTGAAGGATATGTTCGGATTAAATTATCCGGTGTATAAAATAGCCGAGACCAGGTGGCATCATACGGAAGATCCAGTAACAATAATTTCTGTGGAAAATTATGAAATTTCGGAAAAGCCATATGTCTCGCCGAGAACAAAAGCAAAACAAGAAGCAGCCATTCGAGAAAATGAGAAAAACAAAGCTAATCAATTGGACGATTATTTATTCCTGAACGAAGCGTTGCAAGTTATGATGGACGGAGTGCTTGAAGTAAAGTACGAAAAAAACAAAGTATTTCAAATCTCTTATTAAACTTTATCTCGTAATTTCACAATACCAAAAAGCATATATGCCAAAGAAAATTTCTTGATGTACCATCGTATCGGATTTACATATAATAAATTTGTTGCCAAGTTAACAAAAAAAAAATTAGGCACTCGACAAAATTTTATCTTACTTCGACTTTAAGGTGGGAAGACGAAATAAAAAAAAATATTCCAAAGCCTGATTCTCTGCTACACAAGAATCCTGATAAATATACAGAGGACGACATCGCGTGTATAAAAGCGTACGAAGAAAAGGTTAAGACTTTGGAAGCTGAACGAGAAAAGTACAAAAATTATTTAGAAGCAGAATTCGAAGAAATAAAAGGTATAATTAAATTTGTTCAAAAAGACAATTAACATTACGACTTGTGACGTAACACAGATTTCCGGCGTGGCCGAGAAATATTCTTGGCCGATTCTTTCTTAGCCCAGTCTGCAACCTCAAGAGGTCTCGTTGCGGAGGAATATGTGTCTTCTACTCAGGGACTATTATAGTCTGACCTCGGTAGCCTCCCAAAGGATCCAACTGTCACGTGACTCCCATTCGGGTATCGACGCTCGCAAAATTTATAAATAAACCCATCTACTGGGTACTTACCGAAAACTTGGCTATCCCATTATCCATTTAAAATCCAAAAGTCGCTGGCGTGTGAATCCGTGGCGTGATCCAGCAGTTTCACTTCCTGCCTCCACAAGGGTATCCAGCGGACGCGTAATGATCCACAAGCTGCGTCAAACTGTCGCACTGAACTACTATTTCACAATACTGTAGCGAAAATTCCGAAAATCAGAATTGCGATTAATTCTGATAGCTCCGCTATCACCCGACCCCGAAACAAGATTAAAGGTCGATGAACCGTATTTGGCCGAAGTGATTTTTGGGAATCCTCTACCACTGCCCATCCAAAATAATCCCCTCTCCGACCCCCCCCCCCCTGCCCCCCAAGGAATGCAAATCACGGGATTTAGAGTTTTCAAGGTACCTATAGTGAGTCTCAGCGGTTGATGATCTGGTCGGGTGGGGGTATTATCCAGCTTTGTTCAGCTTTTCCCCACTTACGAAACCCAGACCTTGACATCCCTTAAGGACGCACCACCTTGCTGATGGTGCCATGAGGGGGGGGGGGGGGGGTGATGGGGTTCGAAATGGGTCATTCCTGATAAATAATATTAGAAACTTCATCCGCTAAATAATCATCTAGGCTTTCTCTTGGTTTCAGCTTCCTTAGCAAATGACGTCGAAAGGTTTGACGAAAGTTTACACGGACTCTTCATCGAAACAATGAAAATACGTTCGGCGGTGCTTCAGGAGAGTTCAAGAATACTTCAAAAGTGTCGTAGACACCTACTTTTGCTTTGCCGTCTTCGTGAAACTTCGCGGTTCAAAACAACGGAACTTCGTCCGCTTCTGAAGCATATGGAAGATTTATCCGAAAAATTGTCAATACTGGAAGAAGCGGCGATCGACGTAAAAAATCGCTATGAAAGTTTGTGCAAGAGAGAGAAATTGCTGGAGGGTAAATTTCGAGGTGAATTCACCGACCTGAAGCAGCCAATGATGGAACATCTTTTGAGACATTATCGAAGAAGACCGCGAGCAGGCCAGATAACGTGTACGTCGATAACCCATCTTACCGACGTAGGAAAGTGCGTTGTTACCGGCGACAAATCCGACATCTTACCCAAAGAGTGTTTGGACTTTCTCAAGGGATTAGAAATCTTGGACGTCATGCCGAACAACCTGCCGTCGCAAATTGACAGCAGCCATTGGTTCGTGTTGTGCAAGTTACGAAGAGTCAAAATTGAAATGGAAATGAAGGTAGAAAAACAATTGTTTACCAAGTACATTAAAAGCTCTCGTTGTTTCACAAACAAAGCTCCCTTTGTTCCAGATCAAGTCTTGTACCGTTGAACTTGCCGAAGCCGAACAAACATTTGCCTCGTATCAAAAGCATAGCCAGTCGGCTCAAACAAGAATAACGAATGTCAGAGATATTATAAAGAAATTGAAAAACGATCGTTCCGAAATTCTCGAGGACAGAGAAGTTCAAATGGTCCTAAAAACGGGTCAAGTCGAAGTACAACTCCGGGGTGATCCTAATGATTTTCAAAATACAGTCTTAGTACCAACTGTCGAACTGCTACGAGTAAACGAAGCAATACTTGAGGCAGGTCGTGAAAAATTGAATTTCATGAACAGAAGCCTGGAATTTCGTAGAACAATCCTGTACAAGGAATGGCGCCACTGTCGTATGAGAATGGCAGTCAACGACCTGAGGGACGAGTTGAAAGTGCTGGAAAGTGTGAAGGTACCAAATTTTCGGACTCGAAAATCCATTCGAATCAATCCATACAAAAGCAATGCACTTGGTCACAAAGAATTGCTGCAAAACAACGGTAGCTTGTCACGATTTTTATGAGTGATGTACGACGAGGCCCCTGGACGAGGTTGAATTTTTATTGGCAAGTGCAATGAAAAAAAAAAAAATATTTTCAATGACTCTACGCGAAGAAGCGTAGTAAGATTAAGATATTCAAATTACAAGGATAATTTAATGTCAATGACGACGAAGTGCGTGAAGTTCACGACGTTTCGCTTGTATGATTATTTTAAGAATCCAATTTACCTCGGGACAGGTTCCTTGAAGTACGTCCCACATTTTCCTTCTTGGAAGATTCGTGTTGCCATGTCAGTACGTATAGCGAGTACAGTGTGCGCACTGTTGGTACTGACTGTTAGGCAGTCATTGTTCATTTCCGCGATAATTCGTCAGGAGAATAAAGATGAATTATGGCTACGTGTCTTGTTACCGCTGTAGGGGTCAGGTGACTTGCTCGAGAACAGTCAAGTTAAAAAATATTCTTGTTGCAGTTATGTGTTGTAGATAAATTTTTGTCGACAACCTTGCTCCTTTTTTTTTTTTTTTTCTAGATCACTAAAAATATACGCAAATATCTGACGAGTCGTGTTGAAAATACGTCGTACGGTGTGAAGAACGTCGAGACTTGCGAATCGATTATGAAATCAACGAAACAGGTGATTTATTATTATTCGCGAATTCGTTAGTCAGCCTTGTTGATGTAGTATAATATATAAAATTGATGTATAATAATATATGGATCGATGAGTAACAACGAATATGTAATATTATGAGTATTTTCAGCGGTTCCAGAAAGTACTCGACAAGGAGAAGAGACGTTTGGACGAAATCGTCAAGGAGATACGAAAATGGGAATTGAGAAATAAAAAGATTCATGCCAATATCGAAAATTCGAAAACCGAACATTTTCAAATGGAATTGCTCGCCCGTCGGGATATTTACAAGAAACATGAAAAATGCACAAACGACAAGTTCAATGCGATAATGAGAAAGGGACGATTGTTGAAAAATGTTCATGATAATTTTGCGGAATTGATTTCGTTGAAGGCGCAACTCGAATCTTTGAAATTAAAAACTTATCCCACGTTAAGATTCAAGAGTTACGATAATAAATAAATTACTGTTTTACTTGTAATAACGGAAAGGACGTTTGTGCTCTTAAGCATAACTATCGTGTATTGCGCAATTGCTGATAATACAAGGAAAGTCGAACACTTGTTTTCGAACGGTTAATCACTGAACCGATATTTGTTTATGTTTGTTGTTTCAAAAATAATTTACGTCTTTTATTCAACTACCGATACGACATTAGAATTCACGGAAAAAGACGAGATTGGAGAAACTAATAAATTCGTAGAATTACATTTTCCTCGTTACATATATTCTAATTGCCTTATCGCGCCGCATTAATCTTGCCGCGAATGAAAGAAAATTATCATATTAATTTTAATATGGCGTAAGAAAAAAAAAAAAAAATGAAAAAATTTTACGAGTTCAATTTTTATTTTACTTATCGCTCCCAACTTGGCGCTATCAATTATTTCGAATCTGTTACTATCCAGAAACTGACTTCGGGGAATTACCGGTTTCCTTCTGCGACACAACTGGCATTTGACACGGCAAAGTGTAACCCGCCTTAGTGTATGTAAACGTGCATACTCATATGAACATACTCATATGAACCATCGAGGACACGCGACTATTGAACTTGAAACTCGCTTACTCTTAAAGCCGCCTTGAAAGTAAACAGCAGCAAAAAGAAATACTGAACTTTGAACGATTCGAAAACGAAATTCAATAGTTGCATTTATTTGATGTAAAAATGTAAATAATACTTGAACATAAGAAAAACGTCTGATAATATATTTATAAACCATAGAAATTTTTTTCGATAGGAATATCTCATATAATAATAATAGCACGGGCCAAGAACGAAGAAAAAAAGAAAGTTACAACGAGACGAGCTATTCTAAATTTAAACAAGTCAATTGCACAAGTTTGAAAGAAAAATATTTACGAGCAAACAATACAACTTTTAGGTTTACAGTAAAAATTTCTATTTGCCATTGATTCGAAAATTTTACCAAGAAATTATTTTGTTCTCCGTTGTATTCTGCAAAAGTTGTATGCTAAGGTACCGCAACAAAAATTATTGTGTCTTCCAAACAATGTACTATCACAAAGGAAATCAGTCTAGTTGATGAGATATGAAAAAAAAAAAAAAAAATTTTGCTAAAAGTCACGTTGAAAGTTCATGGCTCAGATTTGAACTATATAAAAATAGAAATTAATTGATTGGGATTAACAAAGAGTGCACTTGATAACTCAATAACAGTTGCGATGCGGAACGGGGTTTGCCCCACCCGTCCAATGAGGAAAGTTTGCATCTATATAAGAAGGAACATTAAGAAACTTCTCAGCAGTCCTGACCAGTCCTGGTCTGGTTGTGATTGTCATTGAAAAGTATTGTTCTCGAACGTACAGTTGTTTGCGATTGTTGTCGCAATTGTTGATCGTTCAGCTTCAGGCTGATTTTTTGTGTGTCGTTACCTCACAAAAGAAAGCACCGGCAGCTGTGAAAAATTTCTTGTACAACCGTTAGAAATTCAGTGCAGCATGTACGGCCCAATGTTTTTGCTGTTGTTTGTGCTGGCCCTCGGCCACGTGCAAGCCAACAAAACTGTTGTGTGTAAGTTTTACAAAAACCAATGACTATTATGACGATCGCAACTGACATTTCAAGTTTCGATATTTCATTGACGTCTAGACAAGGTTTTTTTCTTTTGAGTCAAATCTTTATGTAATATCCACAAAAAAAAAAGTGAAAAACAACTATATACAAAATCAGTTGTGCAACAGCAGAGAATTGGTTGATCTTCATTGGCGAGGAAAGCAGAGAAACGTAAAAGACGTAAAAACGTGTCAAAAATATTATGAAAAATTGATATTACAAACATTATTTTCAAACCAGACTGCGTTTTTGACTTTCGCTTCCTAGCGAGACAACGCATACAAAAACATTATAAATCTCGAAACCGATTTATTTCAATCCGTTATTTTTTTGAATTATTTCTTTCCAACTCCACTTTCGTCAATGTACCATAGTATTCTGCATTCCAAATTATCTGTCACGATTACATTGCAATTAATCATGCCAACTAATTATCGAATGATTTAAATCAATTCCAAAAACCGTTTGACAAATCAACAATATAAATTTCAGTTACCATGTGCGTACCAGAAATTTATTGGCAGGAGTGCGTCGACATGATGCAGGAATCGGCTCGCGAAGGTATCCCAATGTATTGTACTTCCGGTCGCGATCGGTACGACTGTATAGACAAAGTCGGTAGAAAAGAAGCCGATGTGGTGGCAGTCGATCCCGAAGACATGTATTTAGCTGCCAAAAGTCAATTAGCCAAAGACGCTGGGTACAGTGTTATTGAACAGGTAAACGAATATACATATGAAATATAAAAAAAAATTTTTTTTTGAAAAAATCTAAATTTATACGATAAAAATAAAACAGGTGAGAACAAAGGAAGAGCCGAATGCCCCGTACCGTTACGAAGCAGTCGCAGTGATACACAAGGACCTGAACATCAGCAACGTGCAAGGACTTCAAGGATTAAAATCCTGTCACACGGGAGTGGGAAGGAACGTCGGATACAAAATACCAATAACAAAACTCACGGCTATGGGTATCCTGCAGAATATTAATAACCCTGAATATTCAGCCCGCGAGAACGAGCTGCGCGCTCTGAGTACATTTTTCAAAAAAGGATGCCTCGTGGGTACCTGGTCGCCCGACCCCATAATTCATCAAAGGCTGAGTACGTGATGATCGTCATTACAAAAAATGACGAATCGAACGACCAATGACATTTGTATGCTTGATTATCTTCGCAGAGGAAACTTACAGCAACATGTGCGCCCTTTGCGAGAAACCGGAAGTCTGCGACTATCCAGACATTTATTCCGGATACGAAGGTGCCCTGAGGTGTCTTGCGCACAACGGGGGCGACGTGGCTTGGACCAAAGTTATTTACGTCAAGCGATTCTTCGGACTTCCGGTTGGGGTCTCGCCTGCTCTACCCTCCAATGAGAGTCCTGCGGACTTCCGGTACTTCTGTCCTGACGGAAGTAAGGTACCCATTGACGCTACCACCAAACCTTGCACCTGGGCCGCACGACCTTGGCAGGGATACATGACCAATGGGAACGTTCGCGATGTTAACGTCATGCAACAGGTATGACGATTTTGTAATTAATTAGAAAAAAAAGTTGAGTCCAAAATTAACGTTTGAATCTCACGAATTTTGATTAAACGATGAATTTATATTTTTAGGAATTGACCGAACTGGGCAGACTGGGTGAAACCGAAAAGGCCAAGTGGTGGAAGGACCTGATGTTGCTCAACGAGAAAACAATAGCGGTGGCAGCGCCGCCAGTGGCGCCGGAGGAACATTTGAGGAATGCAAAGTACATGGACGTCATCGAGAGGAATTCAGGTGCGCCCGAGAGAAACGCACGCTGGTGCGTTTGGAGCGAGGCTGCTTTTGAAAAATGTCAGGCGCTCGCAAAAGCGGCGTTTTCTAGGTATACCATTTTTTGGATCACTTTTACGGTCAGTAGAACCTGTGACGACGCTGATGAATTGCAATTAATATGTTTAATAAATATTCACGTAGGGACGTAAGGCCCAGAGTGGAATGCTTACGCGAACAGAACGAAGCATCTTGTCTGACAGCTGTGAGAGACAATGGCGCCGATTTGGTTGTCCTTGACGGAGGATCAGTCATCGAAGCGATACAGCAGTACAACTTACAGCCGATAATTTCGGAAACTTACGGTAACGGATCAACGGAATTTGGCGAAAGAGCTGCAGTCGCCGTTATCAAGAAAGGATCGAATATCAATAATTTAGGTAAAAAGCCTCGACGTATTTCTTATTTCTACGTCTAACGATGATCGTTGGAAATCGATACTGAACTATTTTGGTTGAAAATTGCAATTTTCGTAAAAAAAAATTTTTTTTTCGATATTACCAATTTTTCAACTTTTCAGCCGAATTAAGGGGAAAGCGTTCCTGTCACAGTGGTTACAAGGGAGACTTTGCCGGCTGGTCAGCTCCGGTGTACACGTTAAAAAAAAATAATTTGATTCAATCCGAAGAGGAAATTTCTGAATTTTTCGCTGCCTCTTGCGCACCTGGTGCGCGCGAGGATACGAAATTGTGTGAGCTGTGCGTTGGTAACATTGCATCCAATGACGACAGAGTGAAACAAGCTACGAAATGTAAGCCTACCGAAGCCGAAGCATATAAGGGTGGCTTGGGTGCTTTGAAGTAGGTGAAATTTTTGTTATACTTAATCGAGGACTTAAATTATTTTTATCAGCCGTTAACGTATTTTTTAAATATTTTTTTCAAAACAGATGCTTGACCACTGGAAACGGAGACGTGGCCTTCCTGTCGGCTCCGAGTCTCCTGCAGTCACGTGAGTATATCGTATTGTTGCTAACTTCACGTCGCACAATTAGTATACAGCAAATAGAGAGAATAATCGAGCACGTGGTTACCAAAGTCTATAATCGTCATACTGTTTTTCAAAAGTTCACGGAACAAATTCGGAAAGCGGCGCCAGCGGCTCGGACTACATGCTGATATGCCCGAACGGTGGTTTAGCAACGCCAGAAAACTGGCTTCAATGTAACTTGGGACTGGAACCGCCACGAGTTGTCCTTAGCTCTGCTGCGAAGGCTGCAAATGCACTCGAGGAGCTAATTCACGGTGTTTTGGCAGCGAGCAGCCTATACGCCAAAAATCAAGATCTTCTTCGTTTGTTCGGCAGCTGGGGTGGACAGTCGAATTTAATTTTTAAGGTAACTCGACGTTACGCCCGTTGTTCGTGGCTGGTGTGCTAACAGAATAATATTTTTGTAATTCACAAATTTATTTCAGGACGAAGCAACCGGCCTCGTGTCCGTCGAAAACTCTTGGGACAAATGGGAGGCCTGGAAAGCAACCCGGGATAATTACAAGTATCTGTAAAGTCAGTCCCGACGCGATCGATTCACTGATAAGTCTTTAGTGCTTCCGCAGCAAGAACCCCCTGGAGAAAAAATGTCTCAGCCTGCAGTAAGGCCCTGCTGTTATTCGTTGCCGATAATATAGCTTTCAGCATTATGCATATGTCGCATATTATTTTTACAGCGTAAGCAGTGATACTTTGTACGTGTAAAAGCAGTTTATAATAAAAACAAATTATTGTGTATAACTTTGTTTCACTTTCCTCTCGATGACGTACAACTTTCACTCCTACAGTAGTTACGTGTACGACTTCATACTGACGTAACCAAGGGACTCGGTCGAGTCTCGCGCCAAGTACAGGCAACCTGCTAGGACAGATTTTAGCTGAGTCAATTCTTGTACCTTAAGACGTTATAGGAAATTCTGAAAATACAATTGACTAGGCTAATGTTAGGTCATATAATAAGCAGATATACAGTGACTCGTGTACTTGGCATTAATAATATCATTGAAATACTTTTTGTTAAAGGAATTCACAGCACTCCTGTACTTGGCATAGTTTTTTTTACACGAATTCTTTCGGGGGAATAGCTTTTTCTTCGATTTTATCGAATGAGTTTAACCCTCGACCGAGGATAACTAGCGGCGCGTACCGACGCAGTTCATTGTTTGTCCGCCAGCAGAGAGGGCGCCACAGGCCAGGTCGGTAACGGACAAGTTGTAAGGTTATTGTTTATCGTTTCAAGCTACTGATGTATTGACAGGTTCACTTCGAATTTTACAGCATCGATTGAAAACGGTAAGACGGATAATGTTATATGGAATTCAAGCTTACTCAGATGCATCTTCAGTCTTTGAACGTTTGACGAATGGCTGTTGGCGTGAGATCATTTACAATGAAAAAAAAATTCACTCTGTACCATCTGATTTCGTCGAGTCTTCCTTCTTAGCTTTTTCTTCCGCGGCTTTTTCCTTTTTCTTACGTTCCATTTCGTCTCGAAGTTTCTGCAACTGTCTCTGCGTCTCTTTTCGGAAATATTCTTCCTGACTAGCCACTGATTTCTCTTCGAAAATGTCACGCTTGGTACCGTCACCGCGACGGCGACGTCGCTCCGACCGCAAAGCTTCGTCGCGATGAAAATTTCGATATCCTCGTATATATTCGAGATAGTGTAATAAGGGTTTTCGAAACATTTTTCATTGGTCGGGTGTCATAATTAATTTTTTTTAGAATTTAAAATTTGTATACGATCCAACAGTGATTTTTGAAATATCGTTTCAGACTTCATGCAATTTTGGTTATGTCGAAAGAAACCTAAAAAATGACTGAAAACCGTTGCGCGAGAAGTTGGCCAAGAATTTTGACAAAACAATTTCGAGTCGTCGCGAACTCTTCTATTATCAACGTGCAATTCACATTCCTGCGGATCTTCGGATACTGTAGGTTTGAACGGTAGTTGACAAAAACAATAAAGATACACGAATCAGCGACGACTCCCTGACAATGTTCTCTGACGAATCAAAATAAAAAGTGCACAAAGAACAACCACGTGCACAACCTTGTATCGTCGTCACAAATCAAGATTCGTGCGTCACGAAGCATCCTACGAATTCGAAGCGTCCGGAACATGTGCTTGGAAAATGAGGAAAAAAAAAGGTAAAGGAACGTCAATAAATTGCTAATTGCATAAAGTGTCAGCGAGTCCACACTATTTCACTGTACGTGACTGTACTGCAATTACGAATTGTCGCGCATGCGCGTTCCGCATCAACGCACGCAGACTGTTCCAGCATAAATTAAAAGTCCGTGATTCATATTTCATCGATCCTCCCGATCTGCGCGATTGGCTGTAATCTTTTATAAATACGGAATTAACACAAAGTATTTTTCAAGCATGCTAATAAAGCGAGTAACTTCGCGTCTATACTGTCGATCCGTAAGCTGTCCTTACAGCGCGTCTTCCTTGTCTCGCTTATTTCTTATTGGATCTTCCGTCTCTACCAGGCCCAGGAAACCACCCGAGTTACCGCGTTCTGAGAAATTTCGATGCGTGACGAATATTAGGCACCGAACGTTCGAAAGGTGGAAAAACATTGTACGTTCGATTCTTAGAAATTTACTGATCCGTGATTCTCCGCGTTAAGGTCGAATTAAGGAAAGCGAAAACAGGAGGGAGAAAGAGAGAAGATGATAGCACGAGAAATAACAGGGACAAGGAAAAGGACGAAAACTATTTTCATTTCAATCGCACGTAAAGGACTCAACTGAACCGTCCAACGATGTATCTCAATGTACCTTAGCTTTTGTGTTTAACGTTTAATTGGGACTCTGCTCATTGACGGTAGCAAATTCAACGCGGCGACGCATTTACGCGGTACGTTCGTTAGAAAGTTAATTCCCGGCCAAGGTTATTGACTGCGCCATTAACAAAGAGCAATTACCACCTTTTTTTAATGCTATGAAAATTTTATTCACTGCCCTTCACATTTTTCATATTACCCACGCACGCTTGGCTTTCGATTTTGACGGCGATCATTGGGCATTTTCATTTACCTATCTAACAGTTGTGTTTGCTTGATGTAAAGATAAGGTAATGTAAATAGTATTTAAAATTATGAGAATAATTGTACTTATCGCGGAAGAGTGATAAGGAGATTATACGTAGAATTATAAAGGGGATGTTGGCTCATCGTGATAAGCGCAATCATATGTTGCGATGGACAAACAAGGACGATTTAGAAAATCGTATTCGAATCGCACCGCATTCCTGTGGGATCCAGAAAATCGTTGCGAAATCCTGAATGGGGTATACGAAAAATAAAAATTTTTTTAAAAAATGAAAAATTCCCGGTAAGTATTACGGAGTCTATGGATTTTTGATAACGACAAATAAATTGTCAATCGAAGAAAATACCGAAGCGACAGCATCGAATCCCATGCTCAGTTATACTTTGCCCCATAATTTTTTGGCATGCAGGTAAAAAAAGCATGAGATTCATTTCTTTCAATAAAATGTGATTGACGATGCGATTTACAGGATGAGTCAAAAAGTGAAACTGAGCTCATCGACAGGAGGAGAATTATATTTAGTTGTAATGAAGCAATAACGAGGATGTTACAGAAACCGCATTGGCTCTAAACCACATTCCTGTGGGATCATAATGGCTCCAAAGAAATTTTTAGGAAATTATCTGCCGAATTAAAAAAAAAAATTTCACCCAAACAAAAAGTCTTAGAGGTACCGTTCAAATGACTGATAATGATTTTTTAATCGATAGAACATTAAGAAATAAATTTTTTCTCCCATTAGAGGATAACTTTTTTTGATTCGCTATGTCGATACATTTTTTGTTTTGTAAATATATATATATATATATACACACACACACTGTATATATCCTTAAGGCGAAACACGAATATAATCAGATGTCCTCCACTCTCTTGAATTTTATTAAAACCTAATGAAAACGTAATGATCAGGCCAAACCTGTCCGGATCGCACGACGTTCTAGAAGCTTGTGTAGACTCAGTGCCGTGTAGTATCAAAATTTCAAAAATTCATTCACACGCGTAGAATAAACGATCCAAAGAAAAAAAAAAAAGCATAAAGTATCCTCAATCTCTCTTCGTAATTTCCTCGTCCTCCGTCTCCTCTTCTTCTTCTTCATCTCGTACTCCTTTTATTATTATTCGTCGACTACCAGCCCAGCGGGTTTTCCTCCACTGGACATCCCAGTGTTTTAGTTCGGCCGTTGTCGTTGTCCAATGGCGTCCCATATATATACAAGGTTGCTGCACGAGTAAAGCACTGTTTGAGTCCTAAGCCGATCGGCAAACACGTTTTGTCTCTCGGTGCAACAACTAATAAGTGGGAGTTATTTTATTGGCAGTTTTTGAAAATAAGGATTAAAAGTGACTGTAAGAAATTTATTATAAAACCTCGCAACCTCATCGGAACGTGTCGTCGTAGCGAAACAACGACAAAAGTGCAACAACCAACTGATTGAAATTAAACGGCAAATACGTGGATCGTTTAGAAATTTATAAAAATCATAAAACCCCGTTCACACCGATAGAAACGTGTTTACCTTGAATATCATTATTGTTCATTAAATACAACGTGCTATTGTGACAACAACCCATTTGACTGTTGACGTAGAAAATCGTCAATGCCTAATAGTACGTGCTGTGCGTGGTTTTTGAAAAGGAAAAAAATTTTTTGAAAAATTTATTTATCCTTCATCAAAAAGTGACTCTGGCGACTAAACGAACGTTATTACTTCACGTCGACAAGTCGGACGTTGTACGGCGATACGAGGATGCGTTATCGTTGTTGATTAAATTAATTAATTAATTAATTAATTAAAAGGAGCATCGAGACAGGGATAATAAATAATAAATTTATCAATCGTTATAACCGTTCATTCGTTTCCTGTGAGTCTCTCGTTATCTTCGACTTTCTCTCCAATAACGTTAATTATCGCGATGATGGGCTTTGCTTTGTCGCGTGTGACAGTTTTCAAATTTCGACGAATTCCCGAAAACGCCATTAGCTGCCGATTGACGCGCTGTCGCAGAATTAAAAAATAAAATTTTATTTTATCTCCTCGTTCAATCGTCAACGCACACGTCTCGCGTCCGCCTTGACGTTGAAGACTGAAAAATTAACGGGCTCAAAATTTGTAACAGTAAAACTTCGACTTCGACTAAATGATTTTATAGTGTCGTTAATGCCTAAAGTCAATAAAGGAGAATCAAGTCAGAAAACTCGTGTAAAAACGATAAGTCGCTTGACAGATTCTCAGGTGCAGCGGAAGAATCGTAAACGCTTAAAGAGCTGGTTCTGTGCAAAATTCATCATTTCGCGATTAAGACGGCAGTTGGGTTTTATGAAAATCTGAAAATTTTCATTTAATTTTCATTTTTTTTTTTTGAAATCTGCGATTCGGAATTTTTGTGTTAATTAAATAATTTTTTTTATCTTCGATATACCATTTTTTTTATTGTCATTTACCATCGTTCACCATGACTTTCGACGCGAGTGTTCCGCTTACCGATGGTAGCAATGTTAAAATAATAAACGGGGGAAAGACGAATTTGGCGAATATCGAAATTCGCGAATATCGTCGAAGATGGTTGGTGCTGTTCATCTTCGTCCTGTTTGCTGCGTCCAATATGAATCATTGGGTTCAGTACTCCATCATTGGCAACATAGTATCCAAGTATGAATTAATATTAAAATTATACAAAAATACTGAAGTTCCATTGAACAGAAAAAAATTTGCATTTTTGAATAATTCGCATTATTATACAATTCCAAGTGATCTCAGCGACGAGTAGCGTCACGGGGTTTG
The DNA here is from genome assembly GCA_030142495.1 of Cephus runcator. Taxonomy (NCBI): domain Eukaryota; kingdom Metazoa; phylum Arthropoda; class Insecta; order Hymenoptera; family Cephidae; genus Cephus; species Cephus runcator. The sequence continues at coordinate 3,362,774 of JARQTC010000387.1, read as the reverse complement.
TGCAATAATTCTGCGAAAAACTTGTGATCATAATCGAGAATATTTTGCACGCCGAGGCTATGTGAAAAATTGAAAATAATAATAATAAAAGTATCCATCCAGGTGACTAATAGCTTGGGTTCTTCGTGTGATTAGAATTAGGCGGGAAGAAATTAAAAAAAATTTCAAATTTCAAATTAATCGACCAATCGATATCAAATTTCCTGTTTTTTTTTGTTCTTCAAAGTATCGTGAAAGTGATTACGCTTAATTATCGCGTGCCAAATAAACAATTATCGAGGACGCGCCATAGTGGACAAACAAGTGGAAAATCTGATGGGATGTCTGCAATTATTACCCATCTTCTTTTTTTATCGCGATAAACACCAGCGACCGATTTATTCAAGCACAAGTAGACGATAAGGATACGGGAAATAAACGGTTATGACGTAACACTTCGTAAACTGCCTGATAGCCTTGATTTTAAAATGTCATTACTCCGTGGGCCAAAACGTTTCCAGCCCTTTGATTCGCGCGTGATTCGCTTGGTACAATCAAAATTATCGCAAGGACGACAAAATATTAACTCTATGTAATTCATGAAAATTAATTCTAATTTTAGCACAGAGTATCGCCGATGACCGCATACACATTTTTTATACATATAAAAGTACCATCACACCCGTGATACGAAAAATGAAATTTTATACAATTTTCCAAATTTCCCAATATCGACTAAAACATTAGCCCATACAACAGGCGTACCTAAGGTATGCAGCAGAGTCACGGGTTCCCCTTGGTAAATCGGCTTTTGTAAATTAATAATTAATTAAGATAAATAGTGTCAACTGCATTTCTTGGCGATTACTTATCATACAATAATTGTCCGCCGGGGCGAAAGGGCATAACAATGTACGAGTGAACTCTTATCAGTGATACTAGGTCATTTGCGTTCGCACGACAGCGTGCACAGCGTGTCTTTCTTGTTGATAAAAAAATTTCAAAATTTTATTAACTAATTATAGTCCGACCGATATACCGATATACGATGTAACATTATGCAGAGATTTAATTAATTTTGAAATTTTTTTTTTCCTTTCAGATACTACGGCGTCTCGGCAACCACCGTCGACTGGACGTCCATTGTTTTTATGCTGGCTTACATACCTGTTGTTTTTCCCTGTATATATTTCATGGACCGGGTTGGATTGAAATGGATGATTCTGGGAGGATCGATCATCACGTCGATAGGTTCCTGGCTCAAAGCAGTCTCCGTGGCACCAGACAGATTTTACTTGGTGCTACTTGGTCAAAGCATAGTAGCCGTAGCACAGGTAGGTCGCGATAGTATTGAAAAAAAAAAAAAAAAAAAAAAAAAAAAAATTTTTCAACCCCTTTGAACTTTACTCCAAATACACTACAATGTAGAACAGGGGGGGTTGATTACTGTAAATTGATAACGATAAAAAAATATTTATATTTCATATTCAACTCAACAGGTCACTGTGTTATCGGCTCCCGGCCGCATCGCAGCCAACTGGTTCAATTCCAAGCAAGTATCCACGGCTACGTCAATGGGATTGTTCGGCTGTCAATTGGGAATATCTTTGTCATTTTTGATGACCCCGTTGCTCGTGAGAAATCACGAGAATCTCGTGGATATCGGTAACGATATGTCATGGTTTTTTCGTGGAGTTGCTATTTTCTCGACGATCTGTACATTCGCCATATTTTTTTGTGAGTTTTGCATTTTTTTTTCAAATTTGGAATGTTACAAAAAAATTTTATTAAAATTTGTTTTTTTTTCTTTTTTCAAGTTTTCATGGAAGAGCCCCCATTGCCCCCTAGCGAAACGCGGGCTCTTCAAAAGATGCGGAAGGAGGAGAGCAAGGACAGCTTTTTCGAATCGATTAAAAGTCTTTTGTGCAATCGAAGCTATTTGGCACTTTGCAATTCGTTTGGAATAATAATTGGCATTCTCAATGCCGTTAGCACTCTTCTCAATCCGATGTACTTGATTCACTTTGAGGTAATTTTATTTACGTATTAGGTATGTTGAGTGGGATATCATTTCTTTTTTTTTTATTAATAATGACACCCTGTATGTACGACCAATTGGTTGTGAGTTAATGACCGTTCTGTAACTGTGCGTTGATTATTAGCGAACGAGCGAAAGGAATTAAGATTGCAGTCTCTGATATAATTATTTATGACAAAGAGTATAACCTTGTTGGCTAACAGATTAATCGTCAGATAAAGTAATTCTTGATTAAATAGTCTTTGTTGTTAATAATTCTTCGCCGTAAGCCTAATGCATTGCGTGGAGACTTTACGACTCGAGAAATATGAAAATAAGGAATTTTCACGTGTTTTCAATTTTTTTTTGTTGTTATTTTACTTTAGAACGGAGAAGCCGAAGCTGGGCAAATAGGACTGGCTATCGTTATAACTGGGATGTTCGGTGCTATTATTTTTGGAGTTATTCTCGACAAAACGAAGAAGTTCAAGTAAGCTTTTATTTTTTTTGAACAAAAATTTTGACATTGACAAACCGTTCGTAACTGCTTTTTGTTCCAGGCTGACAATAACGATTGTTTATTTTGGTGCGACAGCATTTCTTATCATGTTCTCCATTTTTCTGCTGCTGGAATTCAAATGGATGGTTTACGTGTCGTCTATTGCTTTTGGGTATTGATCAAATTTTGTAATTGAAAATATTTGTTTTCACATTTTTTGCTAATTAATTTCTTTTAGATTCTTCGTTTCCGGATACTTCTCCGTTGGTTACGAAGTCTGCGCTGAATTTACATATCCAATAAATGAAGGAATGTCAACTGCGATTTTAAACATCACTAATCAAATATACGGAATGATATTTGTGTTAATATTTAGTCGACTAATGGAAGAATACGGGGACTTGTGGGCCCACGTGGGACTTGTAGTGGTGATGCTCGTAGGCGGTGTTATCACTATCTTCACGAAAGATTTGCAAAATCGAGAGGGAGCTAACAAGCACGTAAAGAGTAGCCCTTTAAAAGAAGTCATTAGCTAGTACTAACGAAGGAAGACTTAGGTAGTACAAAAAAAAAACAAAAAAAAAAAAGAAACTAAAAACGATTTACCAAAAAAAAATAAGAATACGTTCATTTAGAATTCCAAATCTGGAATTTTGGATAACTATGTAATAAAAAAGTAATTCTCGCGTTCGTAAGGACGAGATTGTAGTTACGTTAAAAAAAAAACAAAAGCTATAACAAAAATGTTAATCCGTGCCAAGATGAACAAATTCTCACATTTAAAGTGTATATTTTGTAAAATATATTTTGAAATCCTGATCAATATAACGGGATAATTAGAATTAAGTTTACCAACGTAACGAATATTAATTATTGTCAAAATGCCAATTTCTTTGTAACTCTTAGTGACGTGAATCTGATCTTGTCGCGAAACAACAACAGCATATATGAATATATACAATAAAATTGTGCAGTTCTCGCCACGTTGTTTGAACAACAACAAAAACAATGATAAACTTAAAGCTTGTCGATGCGCCTTAAGTTTTCTCCATTTGTCTTCGTGAAATCAGGATCGTGCAATCAATCAATGATAACTGGATCGTAATTGTTATTCGTACTATGTATCGATGAGATATTTGTTTATACGAACAGTGAATCAATTAATTTATTCATAAAATTCAGACTCACATCCTAAGATCGATTAGAATCATTTTCATTGAATGATGTCGCAATCATCCAAGTCATTATTCATGTTAATGAATAGTTAACCATATCAATAAACATATGCGAGCGTGGTTTTGTATTTTAATTGTTAAAAAAAAATTACGTCATCTTCATTGTTCCTCGTGACGATAGTCAACAAGGCCGAAACCGTTTACATTAAAGCGTGCGACATGACGAATTTGTATGCAATTGCACAAAATTAACAATTGTTCGAATCAATAAGAATAATTGTACATTGTGCAATAAATCGTCGATACAAAGCTTTGTATCATTGTATAAACGAAGACGAGTTCATTGACCTCACTTTGTGAACTGATAGAAATAATAGCTGGACTTTGACGGTCGATCGTTAGACAAATTATCAGTATGAGGAAAACACATAATTTATCATTAATCACGTACGCAATTATACGATCATTCACGTTGGATGGTGATCCTAAAAAAAGTGAATTTCTTTCTTCATTTTTTCCCCCAACGTAACTTTCTCCCTAAAAAGTTTCAATGCTAACCATTTTTAAGGTTCAATATCAAAGTATCACAGTTCTACGCGAGATTTCAATATAATCATGGCCGACGTCCAATGACGATCTGCCAAGATCTATTAATACCATAGAAAATAAATTCGAGATAACAAAAGAAGTGCGAGGCCTCGATTACGTCTGCCTAAACACATTGACCTTAACCAGTGGACGCCAAATGGAATATTTACCTGTATCATTAAGGACTGTGGTCAAACGAGATCTGATGCAATGAAACCCAAAAAAAACAAATGTAACACGAAACCACAAGTATGCTAAACGATACCAATGCCAAAATCAATAATAATTAGATGGTGCATCGGTCGAAGTTTTAAAATCACAAAAATATCTGGTATCGTACAAAATGTCTTGCTCCACTTTTTGATGAAATTCCGAACGATTAACAATCCTTGTGATATCTAATCGAGAAAGGTGAATAAACCGGTTTACGGGGAACAGGTTATATGGTTAGAGCGGGGCACCATGAGATGGTGCTACGGCACTGTAGTGCATGGAGGACATGGCTGGTGGGGGAAGCGATCTACACGATGCACCGTAAGACGCACTGAGCGTTCACAATGTACGATGTTGGAAAGTCCAAGCGCCGCTTACGTATATGTAGTACGTGCGATTGCATGTAGGCGTATCGCTGGTAGGAAGTTAACGTTAACGGACTATAGCCACGAGTATTTATATACCGCGCGTATGCCGTACGAAGACTCGTCCACGTGACTGCGACGCGCGCCTTCCTTTGTTTACCTCGTTGGCGCGAGCAAACAAAGGATTTTTTAAATTCATAAGAGCGTACAAGAACAATTAATCTGTTGTTGTTATCATCGCGTGTCTCGTACGAAGTGATGCATCATGCTTTACCATGTATTGTCACCTCTTTACATCTGTACGTGCAAATCTTGAAGGATAAGAATAGCAGCAGTCGCTCTCTCGCGCGCATGCGCAGTGTATGTGTTTCTTGTACAAGTTGTTGTGCTCACAAGTTGTTCGACTGCGTTCCTGGCAAGCTGTGAAACCAAGTGTCGAGACTCATCATTGTTATTGATAAAAAATATTTTTGCAATACAACAATATTTTGATTTTCTGTTTACTCGACGCGTATACTGTTGTTGCTCATAGAAACGTCTATCCTATAAGAAACAATCGCTAGCTGTACATACATTAAACAATGTTGTAAATTTTTTTTACAACTTTTATATGCTTTTTTTGTATTTAAACAACTAAGGCAAAATCCCTTACAGTAGCTTTATTATCTGAAATTATATAAATTGCGTACAATATGAATATAATCGATGTGGAACGATCTTATCGCGTTAACGTCATATTTGAACAATAATTATATTAAAAAACAAAATAAAGATTAGCCAACAAAAGATAACCGATTTTAGTTAACACCCCGTAAATTTTCACGACACAAACAATGTTGTTTATGCCCAATTGCCAGTTGGATAAAAAGAGATCGTACAAAAAAAGCATCGTGTTTTTGTCCTTGCATTTAAGTTTCACGTACTTTCACACTGAAGTGCATACCGCATGTTGCAAGTGCGAGAAATTGCCGAAAAAAATTTCTTAAATTACTCCTGCATTATTAATTATCCATAAGATAACAATTGTCTTTAAAAAAAAAGTCCTTCGCTCTTTCGTTGTCTGATATTTGCATATAAATCTTTACGACAGTTTTTTTAATTTAATCCCAGGGCACCGAACTACCTAGATACGTTCCTGACTTGAGCGCAACTGTACTTGGCAGATCGGCAGTAGTGGTGGTGGCGCACAGCTGATACCACGTGTGTTCAGAATGTCGAGGTCCAGTGAAGTCTAATGAGTCGTAGAGTTTCGTTGGGGAGTTCAGTCGCTCCGATTTGACGTCACTTCCGTTTACGATTTATCAATAATTCGACTGATACGGCAAGATTTCGAATGAAAAGGAAGAAAGGAAAAAAGGGTGCACGCGCGATTGCTCAATTTTAATTAAAAAAATATATAGTGTATACGGTGCAGTGTGTATATACATATATGTATACATACATCTTCATATGCATATTATAAAGTATTTGAGTGCAGTGAAAAAAAATTAAAAAAAAAAAAACTAACACGTGTGCTCTCGCGACAAGACAGCTTATTGCTCATACGTAAAAATAAACAGGACTGTCTGGGCTTTCAAAACATTAACCAACGTGATTTTAACACCTGTCACTTTTTCGCAACTCCGAACTCGCAACAACCGACACAATGTTTCGCATCGAACCTTCTTTCGGTTCTTTTGTCATTTAACGTTCTCCGATAAAATCTTCGATATTGTAAAACGGCTTTGTGGAAAACTGCTTAAGAATTTTCTTAAGAAATTATCAATGTAAGTCACCGTTACGTTTATCCGTAATTGCTTCTATCTAATTTTATATATTCACGCGGTTTCGGATTCAAAACTATTTCTTTCCCTTAAATTCATCGAAATCGAAACCGGTCAATGATGCTTTTTACTACGGATTATCAACGCTTAACGAAATCGAGCATGGCGCTACTCGTGAAAGGGAATTGCCTCGGGCCTTTGCTCTAACCAAGCGTGCGATAGTCTTTAGTGCGTTTTGTATGGACCGATGGTATGTCATGTACAGTGCGTTTCAGGAATCAATGAAAAACAGTGACAAATACTAAGTTTTTTGATATTTGTAAAAATTTGTCAAAATATTATACCCTCGGTCCAATCAAAAGCACTGCCATTGTACGTCATTTAATAAATAATTCGTTGCTGGTACAACTTGATTTTTGGCAGAAATAATTTTTACAAATCCAAAATTGCGGGTCTCAAGTCAAACGAAAGTGGATACTGAAGTGCGACGTGCAAGGTATATCTGCGATGCGAATTCATTTTGCTATAGTATCGTTCGCTTCCGGTTCACGAGCCAAGACTATAGTCAAGAAGTTGAAGCGTTCGATTAATTTTATATAAATGAGGTTTTTTGAATTATTTCTTAAAATACCACACGTCTCTATAAGCGCGGCTCTTTAGACCGACCAATTTTTATCACGATCATTTAGGAATGGGTGCAACATCGGTATATCAGGTCGACCGTTATCATTGACATGGCGCACTTATCAAACAAGGAATTATCACAAGACAAAATACCATTATGTAAATCTTATACTCGTGCCAGTTCTAAATCAAAATTTTGTTCGCGTATACAATGGTCAAACAAAACAATTAACAACTATATTTTCATCATTGACCTGTGACAGAACAGTAATGAAATTCATGAAAATATAATGAAATTTTATTTATAAACGTGAAATCTCTTTTTCCTACGCGACCTCAATTTCAATATGAATTACTTGTTATACAGTCGACCACTGTTCGCCTGCAATTATCGTCACGTTAGAAACTTGAGAATTTGTTTCATTGGCAAATCTACTTTTTCCGCTTTGAATTAATCTTCCTCGCATTTGCATTCACAAGATAATGATACAATGTACTATCCTTTCAGAAATCATCAATCTGCTTTGATTCTGAGCAACAGCTCATTAAGCGATACAAGAACAATTTGCACTAACGACAACAGCAGTATCCATTTGGTACTGGACAGTACAAAAACAATATTTCGTAAGAGTCACAAGAAATTTTGGAATTCTATATCGATGAGAATAAAAAGATTTATAATAATCGTCAATTGATTTTTCCAATAATACAAATGACCATAATCGCCATGCGAAGGCATCACAGTCTAGACTCCGAGTAGGATAACTTGTACTGATAACAAATTCTACTCAATGTCTCGTTAGTGTATACACGGAATTCGTGTGATCCGGCACGTTAATTCGTTCTGGAGTCATTGGAAGAAAAAGTCAAAATTGTGGACTGAAAAATTGAAAATAAAGATACAATAGAAGTTAGGTAAAAAGATGAAAAGTGTGATGATGTAAAAAAAAAAAATAGAGTGGTACGAAAAAAAAAATATACAAAATTGTATAAAAATAAGGATTGTGATAATTAGAACAAAAGTTCTTGATTCGAAAGCGCCTGATGGTAAACAAAGTTTTTTTGTACCTAGCGTAGAACATCTCGAAAAAATGTATTGAGAACAATAGAATATTGTATTATTGTTTTTGTACGTGTGTTTGCTTGTGCCTGCATTGTGATCGATATGCAATATCACAAAAGCTGATTGTCACAGAAGTCACAGAAACTTCTGGTCCTTTTACCGGGATAAAGCATCGGGTTCACTTGCAAAAGAGAGAGCGACGAACCCGGCCGGCAGTCGCGTCATGGACTGGTATAGAAAAATGCGTCGGAAAAGGTAAAGAAAATGTTGTCAAAAATTTTTCAAAAATATTAACTAATTGTATCAGTATTGTTTATATATCCTTAAAAAAAAATATCATGATGAAATTTTCAAAAATAAATTTTTCCATCATACAGTGACGTACGTGTATAATAATACTCTAGTGTAATCAGTGACCCCATTAATTGACAGTCGCGCCTCGTAAGATCGAAATGAAACGTAAATGCGTGATAAGCACAAATAATATTTTTCGATCAATAAGCCGTGAAAGTAAAATCCACGAAAGAATTTTTGTTACGCGATAAAAAAAAATGTTTTCATTCCTTAATGCAAGACTTATCTCCAAGTCATTTTATCGCATATCGAAAACATAATAAAAATTCCGTCACGCTTTTTTACGATGCTGATTGGTCGTCGCCGTTGACATTTGACGCGTCTGAATTTGCCGCATGGCGTGCACGTTCGCGACGTGCAGTCTATTTCACAGATTGAGATAACATGAGAAATGTAAAGATATGAAATAATAGTGTAATGGCTCATGAGGTGCCGGCAGAGCACGCGCGGAATAGGCCTCTAATATATATATGTATATATTGTTATGTCCTATGCGTCAGCACGTGGTATGCGTCACTTTGGAATTGCTCGAGTTTCATATTTCAACCTACGTATTTGAATTTGATTAGCGACCTAATAAATACGACTATAAATAGTAAAGATACACGTGACTTCGTTGGCACTTAATTCGCGATTGTTGGAAATAGATGAAACGAAAAATATGAATTTTGAAAAAAAAAAAAATGAACCTAACAATAAGTCAGTCAAGAGTGACGGTTTCCGTCATTTTTCAGAAGCCCAACGTTCCTCAACGACGATCTCGAGACTTTCGTCGAGCGACAAGAGAGATGGCGAAGCATATACGTAATTTACTTCACAATGTTTCTCATGTCTTTGGGATTCAGTATAATTTTGACTGGCGTCTGGCCATACTTGGACAAGGTAATTCGAATCGTTGAATAATTTGAAGATGAAATAGAAATTCTTTTTTTTTTCTCAAATTTCTTCAGCTGGACCCAACGGCGGGAAAAGAATTTATGGGGTACGTGGTAGCCGCGAATCCACTTGGTCAAATGCTGTTCTCGCCGCTGGTCGGATGGTGGGGAAACAAAAGAGGATCAGTCAGGCTGCCACTCCTAATAACACTTGCACTTTTCACAGTGGCGTCTGCAACTTATAGTACATTAGAAATAATTCCCGGAGACCGGAAGATGGTAATGGTTACTGCGAGATTCTTCGTTGGAGTCAGTTCTGGTTAATACAAATATCAATCGTTGTATAATTAAATAATACTCAACGTCCCCATGCTGCCCAATGACTATTGATACAATTTTTTTGAATTTTCATTTTCAGCTAACATCGCTGTAGCCCGATCGTACCTTTCGGCGGCGACAAGACTTTCAGAAAGGACACAAGCCGTCTCTATGGTGTCCCTTGCACAGGTATACAAAAAAAAAAAAATTTTATAAAATTTTTGATCATTTCATTTTTATGGAATTGTCAATTTTTTGCGATTTTTTTAAATCCAGGTATTAGGATTCGTTGTTGGTCCAGGATTACAGGCTGCTGTTACACCGTTGGGCGACATAGGCTACAAACTTCTTGGACTTCCGTTTAACATGTACACCATGGCGGGTTGGATAAACGTTGTTATGGGACTGTTCAATTTTGTACTCTTTCTACCATGGAATTTCAAGGAGCGAAAAATAGCGGCGCGCGAGGCAATGCGCGACCAGGGAAAAGCGACGGGTAAGACGAAGTCAAATATTGTCTTTGATGGTCAAAATATTTTTTTTTGTATGAAAAAAAATTTTAGACCAAAAAATATTATTCATTTCAATAATCGATGTATGTTTCCCTACTGTCACAGAGGAGGAGACTTGGAAATCCATGAAACCTGATTATTTAGCATCCTGGACATTAATTTGTGCCTTTTTCGTCCTAGTCTTCAATTTTGTGCTACTTGAAACGTGAGTGAAATTCTAGGTTCGTTCATTTATCGACTATCGATGCGTTTCGTAATGATAAAAAAACGTGTTATATAATACATACATATATAACATATGTATATATATATATATATATTCCTAATCAATAATTACCCTATGACCGTCAATGTCTATAACTAAAACTAAAAAAATCGTTGACTAATAATTTTGAAAATTATGCATTAAAAAATATTTTTTGCAATATTTTCTCAATTCACAAAAATTACATTCTTTTTCAGACTGGGTACATCGTTGACCATGGATCAGTTTGCTTGGTCGAAAACTGAAGCCCTCTATTACATGGGACTTTTAATGAGCGTCGGTGCCATTGTTGCCTGCATAACATTCGTAATGATCGGTCCGCTTTGCAAAAAGTCAGTAATACACAGTCGATTGGACGATTAGATTAATGAAAGAGTATCGAGTATAATTGTGAAGATTGCGTAACGATAAATTGAAGGAAGATAGCGCGTTTCTTTTTTGTATAAAAAAAAATTTTTTTAAATGCTAACTTATAAAATTTACGAAATTTGTATCATTACCTATTACAGATTTTCCGAAAGAAAAATAATGCTATGGGGTGGCTTTTTCTTCATGATAATTGGACGTGTCATCTGTATCCCATGGGGTCCGGACCCACCTGTCATCGCCGAGTTGGGACGTACGTATAAATTCGCTTTCAATATCTCACGTTCGTACTATCTTATCGGTATCTTTATAAAACCTTCGTCATGCTACTATCAGGATAAATAGCAAGCGTGATAATTATTACTGGATTTTTAATCTTCGAATTGACACAGGTATAGATGCTATATCTATACTTTGTACATTTGAGAAAATATAATCTCATCGCGTCAGTCGTCCTCTTCGCTCCTTTATCACGGAGATGGAAAATGCAAGGCTCTGTTGTATATATATATATTTATATATCTATAGTATTGAACGAGTACTCACTCTGATAGCTCCATCCGGGTCCAATGCTCGCAGCTTCCTCCGGTCAGGATCAACGGTCACAATCCTTTCTGTTGCACGCACACACTAAGTCTAGACTTAACCCTCCCTTGCCAAACGACACACGATCACTGACTGACTACTATTTCCCTTGTTGCCAAGGACCCTTCGTGAACGAGTTAGCTCTTCAAAAAAAATTATTTGTACGGGAAAATTTTGAAAAAAAATTAAAAATCCAAAATATTTATTTTTAGAGTCGCTAAGTCTAGACTTAACCCTCCCTTGCCAAACGACACACGATGACTGACTGACTGACTACTATTTCCCTTGTTGCCAAGAACCCTTCGTGAACGAGTTAGCTCTTCAAAAAAAATTATTTGTACGGGAAAATTTTGAAAAAAAATTAAAAATCCAAA
>JARQTC010000387.1:3313780-3350739 GCA_030142495.1 Cephus runcator | reverse complement strand
ATATTTATTTTCAGGGTCATGCTTGAATTGGCATCCGGTAATTTCAAATCTGTTATCCTGTATAAGACTCGTGAAATGTATAAGCTGTGATAATACCAAATATAATTTTTGAACCAAAATTTTTTTACGAATCGTGATTTTTGTGAAATATAAAAAAATTTTTTTTTCAGCTTTTGGAAACTGGACCACTGATGACAACGGCACACAAATACTTGGTTGTCCCAGTACTCAGAAATGGTGTCGATACACACCGCGAATGACGGTCACGCAATTTATGATCGGTTATGGATTTACGACCATCGGCTATCCACTGGGTGTCACATTAATACAGACAATATTTAGTAAAGTCCTTGGGCCCAGACCACAGGGCGTATGGATGGGTCTTATGACAGGTGCTGGATGTGCTTCTAGAGTGATGGGTCCCGTTTTCGTGGGACTTATTTATACCAGATATGGGACTTACCATACTTTTGGCATCACTGGCGTGATGTTGGTCCTGGCTATGATTTGGATGCAGATCGTTGACAAGAGATTAGTCCCACCGAAATTCGCAGAGGCTTCTACGAGCAAGGCCCAAACAGCTGGGACCGAAAAGGGCGACGTCGAAATTCCGTTGGTGCATCGGACGCCCGATGCAGGTGAAAAGGAAGTTGAAATGCGGAAATTGAACGGCAGCACCGCTCATGACAAAATTTGACAGAAGTTGTGATCGATGAGTCTGAAAAAAAAAAAAAAATTATGCTTTTCTATGATTTTTTTTTTTTAATTATACCACTATTGTAATTCTGATTACCCAATGTACGAATGAGTATCGATTTTTGCCTTACTACCCGAATGGTTTAACTTTTCTTACAATATTGGGGTTAAACGATGACTGTCGGTAGACGCGTTATAATCAATTAAGGTCGATATATTTATAATTATTGATTATTGCTCAAAACTAAGACACTTTATTGTCATACTAGAAATACGTATGGACGAACGCTCGGTTAAGTAATGAATTGCCGTAATACTTAGAAAAAATTGACGTAATATTAAAAATATTAAATATATTTTGTTTACTGCAATTGTATACAATAAAAAGAAAGATTAATTAATATAATGTACAATAAAAGGGGATTTTTTATTAATTCTTGTTCCGTTCAATTAACCGTGCTTCCCGTAAACAAATATTTTGTACAACCAACAAAAACAAACTCTGTATAAGGCTTAACGAGGAAAAAAAAAAATTATACAAAATACAACGATACAAATTTTGTGTACAATTTTTCATAATCGGATAACACGAGTGATATCGATACTCTCTCTCTTCATTGTATGCTGCTACGAGATGCACGATTAATTGATTCGAGTGTAAATGACTCGATTGTATGTAAAATTCGACCCACAGTGAACAAATAAATCGTGAATAATTCGCTTTACGATATCCTCGAGCCGAAATGATTGGCCAAGTGAAAACACCTGTTGTCCGGCTAATGACGTATTTAGAATATATCGGGACAACGAATCGTACGAGAAGTACGATTGTACCACGCGAAAGAGACTTTGATGGACTGCTGAATAGACTGGGGAATTTAAATGCCACATGCAAAATTACCGGATGCTATTACGAACTTAACGCCAGCTTTGTACCTACAGGTTTCTTCATAGACGACGGGGTTGCGCATCTTCTTTTCAAGGGAAGCCAACTATCTAGATACGTGAAATCGGACGATACGATCGTCCGCTATTGCAAGGCCGAGTCAGAGGTCGTTTCTTTGTCTTGCATGGAAGAATTTAAATTTGTTCCAGTTACAAAATTTATTTTTTTTTATTTAACCATCCGATCGAACCAACAGTTCATTCAGTCGTGATTACTGCACGAACATTGACATTGTTCGTTAATAATATATTTTTTTTTAATATTATAAACAAGATCCACTTTCACGGTATATTAATTTCGTAATAGTTGGCACTAGTGCTCAGAGACTTATTTTCGCAACTTGCGGGTTTAATAAGCCTGTTTACGGTGGTTCGTGTATCAAGAGTGCGTATGACTAGCGTATAGTATTTCTCCCACAAATTTCGCAATCTTTATTCAATCCCACGAGTCAATCGGACACTAAAAATACAGAGACCTATTTTCTTGGTCATATACGTATGTTTCTTTGCAGTCGAATTTTCTGGATATTTTGATAATTTTTTTTTTGTAAATAAAAATTAAAAAATTTTTATTCGTCAAATATGAATTTGACCAAATTTTATGTCTCTCGTATATGCACGTTGTTGCGTATATATACGTGGAGATTAATGAACGTGAGAAATTTTGTAAAATTTCTTTTCTGCTCCTACCGAAAGTACTAATGGCTGTCTGATTCGTTAAATTTCGCCAGAGAAAGGAAATCGTTACTCGTGATCTACGACCTGTATATACGCCGTGAGACAGTAAGGTCCTGTCGGATGTAGGGGGTAAGGTCGTGCAACATAAAGAAAAATGAACTTTGTAATCCTCGGGTACGACCTTACTGTTACAGAAATTTAAGGCAAAAAAAGGTAATGTGGTAAAAAAAGGTAAAAAATACCGGAAGTCTGTGGTGGCTGAGGTCACGTTGAGGAATGATTGCTCCGGCTGAACTTCCTGAATAAGGTCAATATTGATCGAAAGTTCGATCGATGAAGAGAAAAGGGCTGAGAGTAATTGTACTTATCGCGTATGTGATAATTGTAAATTTATATAAAATTTTGATTTTTTTCTTTCTGACTTTTTTTTTTATTTTCATAGATTCGAAAATAATTTTTTTTTATCTTAACAAACGTCCGTTTAAGTTGACCGTAAAGTGAACGGTTGTTGTTACTCCTCCACTTTTACTATTTATTTCACTCCACCTGCCCCACCACCTCGCGAGGATACTTCGCCGGGAAGTTACCTACCCAAGTGAAGTCCTGGAAGGTTCAGTTAAATCCGAACAAGCGAAACAGCAAGTTAAACTAGTCCTATCGGGACAAAGCGGGGGCCACCATGCGGAGCGTAATCAGGCCTATCCTGTTTTTGGGTAAGTGAAGAAAGTACGGATGCGACCAGCATCCACGTAAGGATCAAAGGACAAATTGGGATCAGCTGGAAGAATTGAAAGTAGTGACGATAAATGGAACAGTGTGAAAAGAAAAAAAAAAAAAAAAAAGAGTCATTTCGGGATTTTAGTGATTTTACAGTTTTTCGTGAAGTGCATAATTTTCAAAAATAAATTTTTTTATATACTACTCAAAACTTCGACATAGCCACTGCGATTAGCGCCAATGCATTTGTCGTGCAGAATATTGTAATTATTGGGATTGTTGTCGCATAGATTTAACAAATGTGTTTTTTTTTTCGCGTTTTTAGGATTCATAAATGTTTTATACACGGAGAACGTAGTCGAGAATGTCACGACAGAATTTTCAACGTCCACCAGCACCAAAGCCAGCAGTCGTTACAGGGATCCGTCGTTGTCGCGAATGTGGCCGAATCGAACGTCCACGTCGCAGGCGACAAACGAGGAGCGAATAAAAGCTTTGGCGTTGGCACTGCGTGACGCGGATCGTGTGTTGAACAGCAAAAGATCACGAAAGAACGAACAGTCGAAGAAACCGCGGATATTCGCATCGCCTGCAACGCCACCGGAAGTGCGGTCGATGGGCGAGAGAACAGCGACGGAAGCGCCACGTGGTAAACAGCGTCTGAAATCGCGACTAAAGAGCAACGGCAGATATTCGGTGCCATCGCCAATTCTTCAACCGCCGTACAAGTCGTATTCGCCCGAGTACGATTTTGAAATAGACAAACCGGAATTTCGCGAAGCCCCCTCGACATCGACAGACTTGCCGAACAACACGACGATCGGTCGAATAAAAATCTACGATCTGACTACGGCAATTCCGACGAGCAGCGTGAACAAAAATTCGAGTGGGAACAAAAATATTTTTGAAAATTTTTCAAACTCCAATCTCGACTATACGTCGAGCAACGATAAACAAGAGAATTATAATTCGTACAATTACGAGGATTTGAGTTCGTTGGAGCCTCTTAGAATCAAGATAAACGCAACTGGCGGCACTGGGAGGTCAAGAGGAAGTGTCAAGTACCAGCAAAATTTGGATTCCAATGAAATATCGAAAAGAAAGGATTCTATCTCGTCGGCAGAGAGTGGATACAATTTGAAAAGACGTTTGTCTCAGCAATCCAATCATTTCAAGCTGAACGGTACGTGTGTTGTATGAAAATTCAAGAATTTTCACAAAATTTTACATAATACATTCCATATATCCGTCTTGAAGAATTGCCAGGAGTAAAAGTTATTTTAGCATTGAATCCATAAATGGATGAAAATATGTAAAAATTGCATACCAGACTTTCTCTGTGAAATTGCATGTAACTATATTTCACGTTGCTTATACGGAGTCGTTACATTCCTTAAGGAAATTGTTAACAAAAAACATTTCCAAGATCCGTGTATAAAAACGTTTCACCTCTTAATTTTCCTTTTTTTTTATACAGACGAATCCAGCAAAAAAATTGGATCGATTCCAGGAGTTCCAGGACGCGATTATCCTGTTCATCAACAATACACTCATCACCATCTACGTTATCCTTCGAGTAGATTTATTTGTCCCGTGAGTCCTGGCACACATATCTACTTGGCCGACAGAGCATCGAGATGTCAGGTAAAAATATAATGCTAAACAAAATTCCCAATTCCACGATTACGAACACTGACTTCCTTATGGTACCCACGTTATCAAATAACCATAAGATAGCCAACTGGATGTGTTACATAACGAGTGTATTTAAAGAGTTGGATGTATCATTGACAAAAAAAAATGGCCAACTGAATTCTCAAAGCGTAACGTAAAATCTTTAGGAAGTCTTTCGCAACGAGAACGCGTTTACGTTATGGCGCATAACCACCATCCAAAGAAACAAGTTAACGTCTCGCTCGATGGACTCGCTTCAAAGGAAATGGCCCACTTGATCGAAGAAGTGATCTACGGAGAATAGACTAGGTCCCAAGTACTTCCGGAAGGCCGTCCTATAATTAAAAGATGCACACGAAGTCCCTATGAAATTCATGGGGCCTTTAGCTCATTTGAATTTATCAAATAATTTACTTAAAAGTCCATGGAGAATTTCGTACTCGGGATACAATAGGGAGGAACATATAATGTGAGGTTAAATGTCTTATAGCCGTCACGCCCGTCACGCTTCTGACGCGAAAGCAACTCTTGCGACGCTCGGCGTGTCTGGATACGTTTTATAAGATTACAGTGCTTTTCAAAAGTATCTTTCTTCACTTATTACTAGGAAACGTCGCACGTGGACGTCCTGTTACAAACAATTGACAAGTCGTGGACGATCGTGATTTTATCATATAATCAATATCTCGTGCGATCTTAGAAAATTAATTGTTAGCCTTGACTTAATGTATGGGATTAAATTATTAATATAAATTTGAATATTAAAATTTTTGTCAAACAGCAATTGTCGTTATATAAGCAAATGAATTATTTAACTAATTTCTTATCTAATACTACTTCCAGATATTCTATGTGTGTTATGGAGAACAAACTGGAGTACCGATGATGTGTCCGAATGGAACTTTGTTCAGCGAGCCTCTACAAGTTTGTGATTGGTGGTTCAATGTGGTATGTTAATACGGAACTGGAAGTGTAAATAAATTTTATAATAAAATAATGATGCCCTGCTACTCGTTTCTTTTTGACAATTCAAACTTCTAAATAACGGTCCAACCACGATGGTTGGCGTACTTTAATTGTTTTAATATTTACCATAAGATAGGATCATTTTGCCAGTGTTTCTGTTCGAATACCTAATCCTGGCAGTAGGGATGCAGAAGGTGGACGTGATGAGGATGATGGCCTCAAGGAAAGGATCAAATTAAAGTGGTTTCGGTGGAGTGCATTTACCACGGAAATTGTGTAATTTTAGCTTCGTTGCCTAACGCTTCTCTCGCATCAACCTCTCGTGACTCAAGTATTCCATGATCTTTGGTCGATTCCTTAACCTGCTTAACCGTAGTCCGTGAATTATGTCCTAGTACGCGTAGAGTAGAATACTATGTTAATAATAGAAAAGAAAAAAAGAATCTATAAAACTTCTTCGGTACAGTACAAAGCTATTAGTCATAAAATATAAATATGAATTTGAAAAGCAAGAAATACAGAGTAACCAATAAATTGTTACGGGCTAGGACGAAGGGTCTACAATTGTTCCCCAGAAAAGTACAGCTTTCGTTTGTTCCTGTTGTATGAAAAATCCAAAAGGTCTGTCGACTTTGAAGTTCTTCACGATTCCACTGTAATTTATCGTGGAACCAGCTATGGCTGCGGCTTCCGTACCAGCTTCATTGATTTCCAGTGCTATCTGTTGGATCATTTCTGAAACCCGAAACTGACCATTGTGCGAGGCTGCGCTCAGTATTATTTCTGGTTCGCCAGAGCGAGTTTCGTTTCCAAAACTTGGATTCTCTTCAGCCATACGTGATTTGAATATCAATATGTCCTTATGCTGATTAGTATTCTCTGTGCTTTGCACCTCGTTGCTGATCGGACGACGTTTATGAAACAAAGATGGCATCTCGCGAGCATGATAAACTTGCTGAAGACTTTCACCAGAGTTCACCGTGTAGGTTTGGCTTGACGAATTGTCATTGTTTTTTGATATTGTGGTCGGAATTGGCAGTTTTTCCGAATTACTGTTAGCTGATTGCATTTTTCTTTGACGCCTGTGATTCTCCATGTATCGAGCGTGTTTTTTTAATGCCGATGCCAAGCTCAAGGAATCGGATAACGACAGCTTTGGAAACTTCACGTTCACGTTTCTTGGTCTTGTCTGAAAGCATTTGTACCGAATGCATTTTTACCTCTCTGACAATTTTTTTTTACACAAACAAAAAAGTTTACTTACAGATCCGAGTAACTCCGTAATATCCTCGGCAGTGATATCCGCTATTATTTTTCCAATGTTATACTTCAATTCGTTAGTACTTTTTGGCAATAAAATGTACATTGAACATTCCGATCCCGAATAAGGCATCGCCATGATACGGATACCCAGACGTTCACTTTCAGCATAAGGAACGTCCTCCAAAGTGCCTTGCATAAATTGCACTGAAACCTTAGTTGCATCCGAGGTCTGCAAAAACAAACATTGAACGTTTACAATTTTACATACAAACTTAAATCCAAACACTCACTTTAAACAATCCAGGCACAGTTAAGGCAGGCATGAACGGCGTTTCCCATGCACTTCGAAAATGCACAGCGGTAAGTTGCATTACAGCTGCATCGCGTGGTGGTGGATGTTCCAAAAAATTTGATATCAATCCACCGGTTTCCTTCGATCCCCATTGATTGATTAGTTCCCGGCACCCCGATGGATCTTCCCTGGAGAGAAAGTAGACTGAGTTGATCAAGATAAATGTGTACCTCTGACAATAACGAGAAAAACGTGGCACAAAAATTAAATGAAAAAAAAAAAAAAATGTCTTGCGTAACCAAAAGAACAACCGTGAACAATATATAATTCTGAAGCTGCAAACATTTTTTATCTACCAATCGTCGTGATTGACAGTTCGTATTTGTACGTTCAATGTGAAAAACATATTTCGATCGAATCTCACGATATTCGACGAGGCGCGTCGACTGTCTTTCTATTACCCATTGATATTTACCTGAAATTGACTGGAACCAGATTCGAACCATAGAAATCCGTAACAGCGCGAACGAACTGCTCATTGACGTCGAGATCTTTATCGGCAAAAAATACACTGGACGCGTGCAAGTACGACTTTGCCAGCACGTTCGTCTCGTTGCCAGGTTTTTGAAGGGGACTGGAAAGTGCTCGAATCAATCCACCCAGTTGTCGATGTAATTCCAATCCCGGAAGTCCGTCTTTTCGCATGGCACTCAAGGACGGCACTTTTGGACCCTGATGATTCTCAATACTCTTAACACGTATTCTGCTACCGACTATCGGCTGTGAGAAAGATAAATAGAAGGAAAAAATTGAATAACGATAACTTTGAAAAATAATATTTTTTAAATATTACAAAAAAATGTACTCACACGTATACTTTTTTCCATCGTCGAATTCGCCCTCGATTCATTGTGTATTTTTGGAAAGTCCGTGTCAGGGGTAGCCGAGGATCTGATTTTTTGTTTTAAATAATTATTTTTAACAGCGTATCTTGGGCGGAAGGAGATAAGAAGCTAACGAACTGAATAAAGTATGGCGAGGTATGGCATTTAAAATATATTGACTAAAACGATTGCGTCACTGTAGCTATGTGTGCAATCTTCATGATTATTTTAGCATTCACGATAAAATATACAGTGTCGTAAGTAAAAAATGTTCATAAAAAGTGATGGTCGTTATGTTTTCGTTGAAGAGCCACGTGAGTCAGCAACGTAGCGGGAATGAATAGAGAGTGTGAGAATGACGAAGAGCGTTGCGACGATACAAATTTTTGAATAGCTATACAATATAAAAATATATATATAATAATACATAGAAAAAGGGAAATAAAGAAATTAAATGTTTACCTATTCTGAACAGCATCCTGCAATGTGAGAAGTGTCCCCAGCTGTTTCCGCAACTCGCCCCTAGCGCCAAGCATCAGTTGACCAAGGGCGCCAGCGACGGCTAAGGGTGAAACTAAAAAATTTGTCGGCACAGTGGCGCCATCTTCAAAGGCTTGATGCAATTTCAAAGCAACGCTTAAAACAGCTTCTACGCCTGCAATAGAAAGACCAAAAAAATAAACACAAAAGATAATTAACACACACACACACACATAATAAAAAAAAAAAATATAATTACCAAGAGGATAACGTTCCAATTCGGATTCACCGAGTCTCGATTGAAAACTAAGATTACGAATAGATGGTAAAAAGGCAAACGCTTTCGGCCTGTCAAATCTCACCGAACTTGCACAAATTAACGCGAGGCACAAGGACAGCACGATTAAACGCATCTCCATGCTTTCGATAAGTCAGTCGTATTTGAATAAACGAGACGCACAAATTTTTCGAGTGCCAAATCTGACAGATGGGTGTTTGTCGAAACTGCGTTAACTCTCAGCTGGTCGTTCGACGGGCCTTTAAAACCGGTATTGAGCAACAATATTCAAAGGCACGTATTATTATACGTAATTATCGGCGCACGCAAAATAAAGGACCAATCATCGTTGCCTCGCGACAGCAACTAGTGAATGGCGCGACGCGATCTGCCGTGAACTGTCGTAAAATTCAGCAGCAACGCGCGTGAATCACGTTCGTTTTATTCGAGCGTCCACACGCATATAGTAATACGGATACTACGAAAATATTAAAGCACGTCCGATGATTTCAGGGCCGTACGAATTCTTGGGTAATAAAGGACGAAAGAATTTAAATTAACGCAATGAAACACGTATACACTGATATTACGTGTTACGAATGTGTAAAATATTTCACCGAGTATTTTCCTTTATCCAGAGTGCGACATACGCATGTGCTTGTATAGGTAGGTAAAAGAGAAAAATAATAAAAAGTGATAATAGAAATAAATTTATTCTTTTGCATTTTACCAAAAAACGAATTCCTTCGAAAAATTTTAGGGTTTATTTTTTTTTCATAAAATTTTCATACTTTTCCTTATATCGTTCTAAGCACTATTTACGAGCCTGAGAAACAAATTCAATGGTGGCCTGGGAAAACCGGTCGTAATGTCCTGTGGCGACTAAACGGCTTTGCGACTCGACCAACGCCCTATTCGCGTCTTTATATTCGCGAATAATACTGTCATCTGTTATCATCTTGGTTTTCCCCGGCAAAGCCCGGATTTTCCAAGGCGCGTGGCTTCCTTCTTCAAAGAATTCTATGACCGTCGGAGCTCGTACGCATTGAACGTCTTTTTTTTTTATCAGACGTAGAATGTTGTTAATATCAGAAAGAGGATAACGTGATAACAGGATGCGGTTTTCATAGGTTTTGATATGCACTCTCTTAGTTGACACACGAGTCGCGGATGTGTATTGGAAATGAATTATTACAGGATTGGACATTTTTTTAGGTCACCACTTCCATAAAAAAAAACAAGCTTTAACGTTCGTATATTTTTAGTGTGGATGTTGAATGAAACTTTTAGAATTCAAAATTTTTTAAAATTCATTCTAAAAAAATATACTCGGCGACGAGGGGATTTAATATTTTATTCTTTTCACGCTGTTTATACTGTCGGTAATCAACGTTTGCACCATTGTCGCTTTCATGGAAACTTGATCGTTCGTACAGGGAACTTTGAATAATATGGATTTCCCAATGGGATCTATTCAGCGTTTTGTACCATGAGCGTTGTTGTTTATACAGACTATACCGATCGCTCGAGCATTCAATTTAACCGAGTGAATATTCAGCGGATCGGTTTTTGTGGCTTGAACTGATTTGCCGATGCGCTACCCGTATTTACAGTTACAGCCCGCAAATACGTTTGTTATGCGTGCGTGATTGCTTGAAATTAATTAATCTGACCGCAGAGAGCGTGAGAGAGAAAGAACGAGTAAAGTAAAGAGCACAGTACATTCTTTTACGGATTAATTTTATGAAATGTCGATCGATAGCAGCGACTTCTGTCGTAACATTCTCGAATTACGTGTGTCTATGGCATAAACGATCCGTCGATGATATCTAAATTGAAATACCGACTGTCGGTAACTGCGAGAGTACCTTTTAAAAGTAAACCTTAAAATTGGAGTACAATTTTTTCTATGAGGCAACAACAAAAATACTTAGAAAATATCAAATATTACTATGTGTGAAAATACGTTATATATTTACCAAAGGACCCAAAACATCGAATTTGACGTTGCGATTCACAGATGGCGGGACTAGTTTCGAATAATTCGCGATCAAGTCTCCATCGAGTGTCCATTAGCGTACGTACGACTGGCGTAGTCCGCGTTTGAAATATACATAGAAGAAATACTAAAGAGCTCTATTGAAATATGTAAATGTGTTAAAACTTGCGTAAAATGGCTGCTCAGTAGCTAATACCACTTGTGCACAAATGACCTAGGAAATATCACGAGCACGGTCGTGGTAGTTTGGCCAGGGTTTGAAATACGAGAGTTTCATTGAATTTGCAAATGAGACCCGATCGAACGTCGTTACAAAGTCAAATGCCGAGCAAATGCCAAGGATACGCCAAGGCGAGAAATGAGACTTTTCCACGGTTTCTTTCTGTCAGTCACCCCGATCCCCCGCACAGCTCCGTCCCTGGTCAAATCTCAGGACAGATCCAGCAGCGTCAAATTACGTGAAATCCAATATGAACCGAATCTTATTTAATCAATTTTTCCTGATCGATCGGCACAAAGAAAATAATTCCCACAATCTCTATTCCATTAATTTCGTCAAAATTGTCTATCGGCAATGGCCGACAATTTAAAACGAAACAAATCGTGCCTCGTGATTCTGTACCTATAAATAAACCCATACCTACGGCGTATATCAATGGCGCAATACTCGAGACTGTTGATACGTAAAAATATGTTATCGATGAAGATTCAAGCAGATCCTCTACTGTATATATCTAAATGTTGACAGAAGGGTTGGGTATAGCGATCGCATAAAATTACTGCTGTTACTCGATACTCGTGAATACACAGCCAAAAGGCACGTGTGTACAGGCCAGAGAGCGTGCGAGCCGCTAAAATGTTTAATAACACGTTTCTCCTTTGATTTATCCGGTGCTTCGCGTGATTAATGCGCAATTAAAATTCTTTCAGCGACACTAAACAGAGCAGAGGCCATGGCTGCTGCGGCCACGGTTATTACAGCGGTCCAGTCGTGGCGTAGATACACGTAGCTACATACGACAGCCACAGAAAAATTGAAAGAATCCACAAGCGATACAGAGTCAATTATTTATACATCTCCGAACGAGCAGCGTCCCACTTTGCGGAACACGAGAAATCTTGCGGATGGACCAGGGTACCTGTCGTTCTCCCGTACGAAGAAACAAACAAAACAAGTACGAAGACGTTAACAAATATATTGTACCAGCAAAAAAAATGGTCCAGTCGCAGCATCAATCTCAATTAATTAAACAGATGTATCAGTGACGTAACAAAAGTAAACTCACGGGTTACCATGAGACTGTTTCATCGCGTGACTCCAGAATGATCTTCGGTGAGAAGGTCAAGCTGAACTTGATGAAGGTCATACATCAGATGGCGAAGAAGACGCGGTGCAGCCCGTTTCTACTCCGCACCCAACGGATTTAATTATCTCTCCTCTTGTCCCCCTGCATTCAGTTTTGATTAACGAGCTGCGATTTTACCGACCGATAAGTCGCAGAGAGGGCGTAAGCGTGTCCACGAGGTGATCTAACGGTTGTTTAGTGAAGCTTCCCTGAAACTAGTTCACGATCTTGCCGCCTCGCGACTGAGGGCTAAAAAAGGCATTGGTGTACCTGGCTATTTAACTAGTTTGCCAACTTCCCACCGATCGCCGAATCTTTTGACATTTATAAATACATGGGTTGTGAATGTGAGAGAACCTAGTGCACACGCCTTCTGTATAAGTTCAATGAATTTACTCAAGCGTTAAACATCCTTCGCCACTGATTTACGTAGCCGTCGTTGCGCGGTGCTATTTGCTCTTTAATTTTCCTTTCTACTCTTTTTACCTTCATCTCATTTTACTCCGTGACAGTCTGGGGACCTACTGTCCTTTTATCTTTGTACGCCTTTGTTTTATGGCGTATAGCGTTTGACACTCGCCACATTCATCATTCCGTTGCGCTAACGAAACTCTCTGATCTCCCTTTATTACGGTCCCGGTAGGTATGTACTTTCTCTGGGCACCTGCTGAATGGCACGATAAATAAATTCGAATCGTTTGTGTACCGGGTGTACTTCATTTTTGGACATTTTTTTTTATGAATATCGTTTTTTTGGTCATCGCACAGCATTTTTTTTACGCATAACTGAGAGTTAGGTTAGGTTGAGATATTTGCCTGTACCCATTGGCTCGCGAGTTACGTACGTGGGTACGTTGGGATATATATTTTTGGAAAATATATACAACCACTGACCCGTTGGAAGTTATGAATTAGGTAATATTTCATGTTCACTTCCAGTGAATGTGCATTTCCGTATTTCATACCGTTACGCCTTGTATACGGGACGTAAGCCTTTTCGAAAGTCTCGAGGTTAACAGTAATGCATTACGCGCCGGTGGCGCTCCTTGCAAAGTGTCGGGGATTATCGGCGTTCGATTAAAGTGCTGATAAATAGTAAGACTTGGCTGAAGTCTCGGTACCTTCTTGACGGCCGACATTAACTGGCCATTACTGGCAGTAAAGTTAATGAGTTGGTCGCGAAGAGTGAAAAGCTCATTTGATAAGCAAATCTAAAATCGAGTCTCAGTCCGCAAAGCGGAATATCCGGCGTGGGCGGTGCGCGTGCGCGGATCGTTCTGTTTCAAGCCGATAAGACGCTCACCGTACACAGTTATCCCTTCGCCAGTGACGTTCCCATCCATGAACCACCGAATTATTTGGCTTAACCGGGCGCCCCCCTTTTCCTTACTAGTTTATCGTATCCAGGATTTCTTGGATTAGCGTTTATACCCCGTGAGAGAATTTGAGAGCGACCCTTACTTCTAGAAGCTTCTCTATGAGCGTAAGGGTAAAGAGTACCAACTCCATAAAAATAAATTTTCAAATTTTACACGTGTGAAATTAAGCCATTTTATTATTAAACAAATATACCCCTCGTGTATAATTCTATGCCCCCAGTTAAACCATAGGTGTAACCCTATTGCATAATAAATATTGTTCCCTCTTAAATAGACTTGTATTAGCCCAGGGGCGAAAGAGCCACCTACCCTTAGGAGTTTAGGGGGTTAGTCGCACTTTCTATAATTTTAGTAAGCTCTAATTCGTAATCGTAGCAATTAGCCCGGCAGATGGAAGGATTAGCGTTAAGGGTAGAAGTGCGCGTGCAACGGGAGAAGCATACGCATCGAAGTTAAGGGGGGGGATGCTTTCTGAGGGCATTTCTGACACACGGCACGCTCCGCGCTAAGGGATGATTCTCCGGTATCTTCTATCTACGCCCCTGGCGCGTATCGTCGATGGGGTACCCCAAACCCGATGGGGTAAGGGGTGCGCCCGCCGAAAGTGACTCACCCTTAAACGGCATTTCGAATCACGCCCGTCCTACTTCGCTGAGAACGGCACTTATTTCTAAGTCACAGCCGTGCCGATTCGCAAGGGTGCATTTTTTAGGGTTCACTATCAAGACCGAATTATACAAATCGTATAGATATCTACTGATGACTACGCCCATGATACTTCGAAGACTAAACGAACGTGCATTATTCAGGGTGGGGATCGACTTGTATCACAGCGATACCAACCTGTCTGTTTTTTTCGCCACCCCTATTTGTGGATTTTAAACACGTCATGAATTCTCAATGAGCATCGGATTTTAGTTCGGATGAGTTTTTGGTAATTTTTTTCAAAAATTTGCCACGTACTGTACAGCAGGACAGTACAGTGGGACAATAAAGTAGGATAATACAATAGGACGTCGCTTTGTAAACGTGTAAAATAAGACTCAGAAAAAAAAAGTGCATAAGTATTTTTTTTTTTTCAAATTTTCTTCAAAATGCACCGAGAGACATATAGGTGCGCATTTACGAAAAGGGATGAAGAAAATTTATGTTTCTCAAAATCGCAACCATTACTCACCCGGCCTTACCCCACACACATGTGATTCAACGCTGTTAATATATGTTACTGTGTAAATTGTACGTTTTTATTATTTTTTTTTTTTTTCGTTCTCCGTCTCTCACTCTTTCCTTTTTTATACTTTTACTCTCGCTTTACTCCACTTTCCGTAACGTAACTCAGTGCTCGTCGGTTTTTACGCTCGCGCAAAATTGCAGAGTAATTTGTCACGTCGAGCATGCTGCCCCCTCATAACGTTCTTTTCCCACGACCTTGTTACGGCCCTGTTACCCACCTGAAGTACACTGCTTATTAACTCTCACATAACAGAATGAAAGCTTTCGGGCATTCGTCATCCGGGAATTTTGAAAAAAAAAAAAAAAAATGGAGGGCGGCAACGGTTATCATTGACAGTGCAAGTCAAACTGATAATGCGAAAATTATTATTATTATTATTATTATAGTCAATCCAATCTTAGGATAACGTCATAACATGGCTGACAGTACGATGTAACGGTGGTTAATAACCCTAGATTTTACAATGGGGTATTATTAGCGAATGATCCACTTTTTTAATTATAAGTCCAATCTAAGATCGAATAATACGTCGGAGGGTATCTAATAGTAATGGTTATTATTTATGATCGTTAATTTCTGATCGAAGATATAATCAGTGCAATCTTATGATTAAATGATGGGTAATCGACATACGTAGCTACTATTACCTATATATGAAATTTAATATACGATCCTTGTTAGCGATAAGATTTTCGTTGTTGTTATATACATATATACGTATATGATTATATTGCACGTGACACTGCGGTTGTGAATGTTATTATTATTATACAAATTGCATAAATTATTGCAAAAAAGCACAAGGAGATCGCGAATACGTTAAATTACATGGATAGACGTTACCATTAAAAAAATTATCGAATTTTTTTTTCTCGCGAATTCGATTCCACCGTGATAAGGTATTGGATGAATAATTATCAGCAATACTAATAACCAGGGTAATATTAAAACGACTGATAACGAATTCGCGTCAACAACTGTTATCAGGAATGCACTGTAAGAAGGAAAATAAAAAAAATAAAATGTCTTAAAATTGCATTGAAAATAAATTTTTGGCAAAAATTTCGTGCAGGTCGACGAAGCCTGTAATTTTCCAGCTTTTCTTTGACAATGCGAAAAAAAAAAGGAGAGAAAGGCTTTCACCACGAATATTCGCCACTTCGTCGCTCGC
This sequence comes from Cephus runcator, assembly GCA_030142495.1. Taxonomy (NCBI): domain Eukaryota; kingdom Metazoa; phylum Arthropoda; class Insecta; order Hymenoptera; family Cephidae; genus Cephus; species Cephus runcator. The sequence goes on along the minus strand of JARQTC010000387.1, from coordinate 3,334,738 downwards.
CAAGTAAAATCGAACCGAGTTATGACGTCGTCGTGAATATTTATGGCAAAGACAAAAAAAAAAAATAGAGAGTGGCCATTAATGCTCTGCGTGCACCCTCCCTCCTCCGGATAACCTTTGGTCCGCTGGATGCGTATTAAAATGGTTATTGAGTAAGGGACGTTGCATATTTATATATTGCAAAAAAAAAAGAAAGTAGCATCAAATATAACGCAACATATTGCACTTTGTCGTAATATTTCCCGTATTCCAGAATTCGCCCTTACTCTACCCCCCCTTGTCGTTCAGGGGTTGCTCACTGTACTCTCTGAGCCACTGCGCCCCCCAGAGGGGGTGGTTCTGAAAATATTATTTTTTTATGTCAGCCAGCCGATACGCACTTGGCTGCGTAGGCATTTTGCGGGCGAATGGCTCCCGCTACCTACTTAGGGGGGTTCAGGCCTATCCGTGGTTTGGACTTGGGGCTCATTTTGAGGGTAACCACCCCTCCCGCGGGACAACAGTTAATTTGGAAATATCACCGGTTTATGATTTCTCCTAATAAAATTTTCTACCCCCCGCACGTAGGACACTCCTATATTCCATAAGGGCAGCCACTTCCTACCGTTTCCACTGTCCTCCCTGTACATCACTTTTATCTTCTCTCTCTTCGCTACTCTGCAATATTCATTCCCCTTCTGTAAAATCCCCATAGAAAATCTTTCGTTAACGACAAAATCCCATAGGCTCTGTCGCACGGCTACTCGCTGGCAAATACGAAAAACGTGTACTGGAAAATGACTGCTCGAAACAGCCCGGGGGGGGGGGGGGGGGGGGGGGGGCGGGGGGAGGTGAACTGCCATTAATACTTATTTTCCACGTTACTGCCAAAATATATAGCGAATTCATCTATATATTGACCTACAGAGAAAAGAGCTTATTTTTGATTTTTTTTTCGTTATATATGTATATCAATGCAACACGAAGTGCGAAAATTGTGGGATTAATTTTTTTTTTCAAAAATCATACAAAATTTATTCGCAGCATGCAGCATCCCGGACATTGCTAAGACGTGTTAAAAAAAAAAAAACCCTGAAAAGCAGCTCTACAACTATGCCACGTAACACGGGGTCGCTAGAAATATCTAGTGTCTGTCCACGACAAGAGTATTGAAAAAAAAAAAAAGAAAGGAAGGAAGAAAAAAGCAGGGAATAAAAAGGGGAAAAAAATAACAGCAAGTACTTACTGTACACTAAGGGTGTCAAGATTTATGTTATGGCGAACGAGTCTGCGAGGCATGAAATATGAACTGTACGACATACAGGAGGGTTGATAGTAGTTTAGGCAATGCCCGTGGTGCATGACGTGAATTTCGGAACAATAATAAATTAAGGACGAGGTTCCTCGAGTGGGCTTTTTTTAAAATTCATTTTCACGCCGGCCAACATTATTTCGATGCATTTCCGATCGCGTGGATGCATATGCATCGGGACGATACGCATTTGCGGAAATATGACGCACCCTCCTTATTTATATACGCGGAATGGCAATTACGATAATCGTTGATTATACAGCTGCACTCTGTGCTGCACGTATGCCCACGACGAATGCAGATAACGAATTTGAGATAAATGCATGTAAAATGCATTTCTTCACTGATAGACTTATCCGACAAATTCACATTTCGTAGAATTTACGGGTGCGATCGATATCAGTTGGTACTGGCTGTGGCGATCGATCAATCCAGTATGTTGCCGTCGCGTTAGTGACATTTTTTTTTTTTTCGAAATTACATTTTTGAATCAACAGACACGACGGGTCAGGGCGTACGGCAGGGTGTATGGCTTTTGTAAAAGATTCTGAAATAAAAAGTTGCCCATACGAAAACGTGTCACGGAGCCACACACGAAAATCAAATGGTCGTACTGTCATGTCCCGTGAGTCTCAATGGGACAGGCTGACGTAGTGGGAGGGATATAACGAAAAGAAAAAAAAAAAATTTTTTTTTGGGGGACATTTTATAAAGGCGAATTCGTCACGCATGGGGCAAATCTAATGCCGAACACGTCGGATAATTCATGACGGGGATTGACGTTGCCTTATGCAGTCTGTGCCAATGTTATTTTTTTTTTCTTTCTTTCTCCTTAATCTTACATTGCACGATCTATTTTCATACCGCTTCGAATTTTTATTTTGGAAATTTTTTTTTCGAGTCTCTACATGAGTATCTACGAATTCACAATCATCCTGGATCTGTACTTGATTATTGCTAACGACCACGATTCCGTAAGGTTTTCCTCGTATTTATTGTTGAAGAAAATTAAATTACTTTCTTCACTGCGTTCTACCCCTTGTAACGTTACTTTTAAAGCGACGCGCTTGTAGCCATTACCACTTTCTAATTAGGGTTAAGTGCTCGTTCATTGCACAAATGGGAAGTAATAGTCAGTGGGAAATTGGTAGTTCATTTGGGTCTTAATTACAGTGAAACTGTCTAACAGGTTCATGGATACGTTCAATTCGGTTCAATTAGAAAAAGTTGATGGACGTTTGTGAATAAAAAAAAAAGAAGAAATTTCATCATTCACGATTTTTGTCGCTAAAAATTAGAGGATTTTTTTTGTTCCCAAGCAAACAACTGTTATTATTTTAATTTTTTAAGGTCCCACAGTGGCTCGTTAAATTTTCCAAAATTTTTACTTGTCAAAAGTACCTATCGCTAATTCGGAAAAAATAATTTTAGTCAATAACGTTCACATCGTATGTAATATCCTATTGTGTCTCGGGTATCTCGTACGTGAACAGAAAAATCGCTTAAAGCTACGTTCACACGAATGGTCGTGATGTAACGTCTAGACCTCGACTAATTGCTTAATTGTGTCCGGCCTATAATCTGATTACTCGATCATGTTTCATAGGAGGGGTGTTAATTGTCGACGTTCCAGATGTATTACTCAGCTGATTTCTCAAAATGCAGCCCAAGTCTTATGGGAGTGAAGGGGGAAGTGCAGGCGAACGTTGAAATTCAAGTAATCCGGCGGTTCCGCTAGAATGAGAATTTTGAAAAGGAGTACCGGGCAAGTCGGTGAAAAGTCGAAAATCAGGAAATCCGCCAAAGCGCCAGGAAAATTTCGCCGGAGAAAGGAGTTAACGGGAATGGGATTTAATCCTGGCTCCTTCAAATAATCTCAACCGTTGACCAACGAAGAAAGGATTTGGCAGTGGGTTTCTGTATCCGTGAAAAGTCATTTTTGTATAGTGAAAAAAAAAGGATTAAGTGAAAAAGGCAGAAAAACAACGTCAAAAGTTAAGCGTTAAATCGCCTTTACTAGAATCCTGTAGAAAATCTTTTTTTTTTTTTTTTTTTTCGAAAAATTGCTAAATCTCTTAAATCTGAAAAATCGAATATTTATGGTCAGCATTTACTTTAAACCCCTTAAATACGCTGCTTTCTCTTTGCGGGAGGAGTCGCCCCTGCACCTGATAGTATTTAGGGGATGGTCGAAATGTAGGATTTTGCCATAAACCATATAGGTATACCTTAACCACCGTCCACATGCCATAGGGTTCAATCGCAAGTGTACGGACTCCTATGATTCCGAGTTCTCGGATTGCGAGTCAGCTGTTATTTCCCATGAAGAATAAACAGCCATTGGTCATTAAATTGACCTCACCCCTTTGGCAAACCACCCTTGCCGATTTTCAACCCCCTATATTCGCTTGGTTACTATTTGCCGATTTATTTACGATTCCGACCCCGTCCGCCGCCCAATGGCTACTTTGTGCACGCACTTAGGTTATGTTCGCTATCTCTGACAATTTCCGGGCGAGCCATCCGTTCCCCTTTTTAAGGGATTAATTACGTGGTTCGATTGACTCGTCGATCGAGATTCCAAAGTAGCTACCCTTTGCGGACATCCCTTGATAATTTTAAATTTAAAATCATTTCTCCGACAATTTGTTCTGCGGATACTCATTTCCTTTTATCTGACTTACTTTACGTCACGCCGCTTAAACACTGTCAGGGGGTTGTTTCCATAGGGTTGCATTTGTAATTTTTAATAGAGAGATACAAGAATGCTTGTTCGATATATATAATACATTTTTTTTTTTTTTGTATTACTGACGGGATGCGAAATGTTGCCAAAAGTATTTTGGCTATAATCTTTGATAAAAGATGTTCAAGCAGGGATGAGAAGGGAATGGAAACGCGCGATAAGCAAGCCACCGCCAGTACCAGGGTGGTAGGATATGTATCTTGATGGAATTCGAAATTTATGTAGCATTTGTTATACTGCACGTTAGACCTGCAAAGCCAGAAAACTTGTATTGCATCCCTGATAAGATTACACGTAGAAAATACAATATCTTATATGAAAACGATAATTCATATAATTTATACGTTACTTAGATTTGACGTTCAAAATTGTCTCTTCATTAGAATTCGCTTGTTCTACGTCTCAGCCGCTTAATACTTAGTATATAACACTCATTAGAGTCCCTATCTATTGCAAATTGGCAATCGCGAATTTCACGATACGTTAAAGGCACGTGATCAATACCAACCAGAAGGGCTGACACTGAGCCAGACACATAATGGATTTCCAAGCTCCATTTTGATAACAGATAAACGTAATTGTTTCGAGTTAAGCCTATTAACGTGACACTGGAACCCTACAGTTTTTAGCAGACTTTTTGAAAATTCAACAGTCAAACCGGCGCCGACTAAAACGTAAGTTTTGTATATAAATTAATTAAATCGACGGCTTTAAATTTCTTGACATAAAGTGCACGTGACAGCAGCATCGTATTTCAATTTTTCTTCAACGATTCGCTAACTGACTCATCGTCCGTTTCGATGAGGCACAGGATGATCAATAACGTCATGACAGTGAATGAAACTGATCGCAAGCGACTTATGTCGCCCTTGGAAAACCCGCCCTTAGTCCTGATGTCGGATAAGGGTCTGTCACTTCCAAGCGTGACTGTAGCAAACGCATTACGCTTATAAAAAGCACCCATAAAGGGTTGTTCACAAAAAATCTTGTACAGACAGTATATGATAAACTTGAGAAAGTTATTAACTAAGTAAAAACAACCTGAACGCAGCAGTGAGACAATAACAAAATATTGTATCTATCGTGCTAGTGTAAAATATAAAACTGTACTGTCAACTTTTTCTAGAAACAAAACGCTCGTACCTATCTCGAAACTGGACTATCCCTTTAAGCTGGATAACCCTGTACAACCAGATAACGCGTTATACAAGTCCGACGATAACCTATAATTTATCTGTATAGATTTTCAAAGAAGATAAATTCTCTGTCATCATTATTGTCTCCCTGAAATAACGTAGCCCGTGTGGTCTTCATCGTGGATCGTGAACGGTGTCTATACTGCATACGTATAATGTACAGGATCTATAGGATCTATAGGATCAGCAGGATACAGCCAGTGAATCCATGATCACTGCAGGAGGATCTTCGAGGAACACGATCGATGCGTTTTTGCCCGTCTGGAAGTCATGTTCTTCGTAGCATCCTGCTCCGACCTTGTCCTACCGCAATGAAAGGTGTTCTCAATGTCGGATAGATACACTCAGACCAGGGAAGCATGCGGTACGGCCGAGCTAAAAATATGCAAGGATTCGTTACAGACACAGGGATGGAAACCGCAAGGCGACAAAACACAAACTTCAAATATTGACTTGAAATAGCAGAACGCTTTACCTTTTTTTGCACGGCCATTATTCCCTAGCTGGAACCCAGTGAATGGGAGCTCGTAGGGATCTAAGGGTCCAAGGACCTGAGGACTCATGGTGGATCCAGAAGATAGTACCAGATAGAGCAATGTAAAGGGAGAAGAAGAAATTGCCAACAATGAGTCAACAATGGAGAAGCGTGCACCCCACTGATGTCAACCGTCAGACTTCTGCATTTCTGTGGGAAACCATTTGTGTATTTTCCCGGGTATACCTGACTCCACGCTTTCAGTGACTCTCATATATTTTTCCAAGTGAAAATTTCAAAAACAATCTGACAACTGAACCGATCCATTTCATATTTGATAACTTTCATAAGACTGTACCATTACTATTTCACAGTATACAATTGTTTTCTGTAAGATTCCTTGTAAATAGCAAAACAACAGCAAATAGTGATAGGAGGTGATACTGTGTCATGAATTTTGATCTGAGGTACCTAGTACCATTGCACCGCACTGTAAAAAATAAGTAGAAGCAAGTGGTGTTATATGAGGCGATAGAAAACAATAAGGAAAAAAGTCCTTCTGATCGTGGATCAGAAAAAAGGTGAATGAGCGTCGCTGAAAGTGTTTCTTAGGCGGGACAATGCAGAATAATAGGATTACATAAACAACGGCAACAAGCCATTGTGGCAGAGACAGGTAGAGGAAGGTAAGTTTGGGTAGGTAGGTTGGCAGTGGAAGGAAGGAATCTCACAGTGAGGAGACATTTGGTCAGGATGCATTGTGATGCCGATACCAATACTCATGATACCTAATGTTGTAAGGATCTTGGACAATACCAAAAGGACTAGCCACTTCTCTTGGGTCCAGGTGGAAGGACGAGTGTGGCGCATGCGGACGCGTGTATCCATACACATATCTGACTGTATCGAAGGATTCAATGTCCTCGAAGGATCCTGACCACGAATTTACCCTAGGTTAGTCCTGGAAGCGTGAGGGATATTGTCAAAATATTGCGGTGAACGTATTATACTCGCCTGGGCCTGACTCCTGGTAAATATCCAAGTGGTGGTTTCATTCAGGATGAACGGCATAATAGATTTTTGTGGTTTTCCAAGATTTACCCAAGAGATTGTCCGTCTCTTTCGATCGTTGGATTTATTTGAATTTCGAAATAGCTCGGAAAATTCACACGAGTTGCCTTGGGTTGATCATATTTTTTTTTCTTCAAAATTTCCAGATCATGTAAGCACGCGGTGCTTCCTTCGAAGAACGTAATGCACGATTAGTATTAAAGTCTAAAAGGGGGTAGGCAAAAGTCCCCAGAGATTTCGTTGCTTAAGCGGCTTCTCTAGATGGCCCACAGCCCTTACAGTAGGGTGTTTGCTTGTCGCATTAAGGGTATTACGGACGGTCTGATCTGCATGAGCCTCTGACATACGGTGGTTCAGGACAATATCGGTGCATCTGCCTCCCCCCCAGCCAGGTCCCTCTTTTCACCCCTTTCATCAAGGTGGGGAAGAACGGAAGAGTTTACGCCCCCTTGAACTGCCGAGCAACCCCCATTTTGGCGAGTGTCGTGCAACGTTCACTCGTATGGTACAGGCCACGTAACAACCCTTCAGTGTAAAACGCAGCCCCTGTTCCCTTTTTCTCTGAAGTACCCTTCGATCTAATCAGCCTCATTCAAACCACCGCGAAACAACCTGCCACATGGCGGCCATTGTCGTCTTCAGGGACATTGTGGCTACGATGCCAGTCCTTGTGGCAATAATTCCCTACTACAGATGTCACACTTAATATTAAAATAGCAATTGAAGCATCCTTCAACTGTTTGGACAAAGATAATTGTCTGATGATAAAACAGCCGATTAATTTCTCAAGTTCCTTCATTTCATTATCTTGCATAATCAGGAAACATTAATAAATAATGCTTGGTGGTGGAGATGGGGACGAAAACCAGTGACGGGTCAGGCACGCGTCAGGTACTTTTAAATTCATCCACTTACCTTAAATCATATTAAAAAAAAAAATTAAAACTTAAATCATAGTAAAACTAGATTATCCATAGAAATCTGTTCGGTCATAATTTTGATGGTTCAAATGATTCCGATGATACATAGAAGGATATGTATACAGCAGCAATTTCATATATAAAAATGAATATTTAAAGGAAAAAAATTTCAAACATCAAATCACGAGAATGTACTGCCGGTATTATAAAGATCGAAATTGGTAATGTTAAGGTCGAGGGACCTTGGCGCACCTACCTTTTGTATCGTAGCATTCCCATCGGAGAGCCTGGGTCCCGTGTCCATCTATTATCCACAGTCCTTCCATTCTATCGGGTGGCATATCAGGCACATTCACGTCGTCAACCGTCCGGCAGATAGTCCCGTCTTGCGCAGTTAATAGTCTTCCACGAGCAAAGAGTCCCGATCGTAGCAAAGAGATTATCCAGTGGGAGGAAAGACATTGCGTAGAGTGCGTAGGTACACACAACAGTGCCACGTAACGTAACTGGCTACCTAAGTCAAAGTATGTGAAAGTATAGAAAAATTCATATATCTTGCGTCAATAAAAATATATAAGAAATAAACAAAACGATTGTACTTACAATTTTGTTGGTTAACCCATCGAGGCTGATTAGGGGATTCTCTGATGATTTTAACGAGACTCATTTCTCTTGCAGCGGACTAATTTTCCTTTAGCACTTTTCAATCCCTTAGTACGCCAGCATATGGACTCTCATTAAAGTCGGCACCAATGAAGACGCTGATCAGTTCGTACCATGCTCGTTCTCTTTGCCTAAAAAGAAGCGACCGGTTTTAATGGGTACTTCGTTCAGTTCAGGTTTGAGGTTATGTCGAAACCTGGCGCGCCGCCAGGTAGAACTTTTGAAATCGCTCTCGTGTACGCGCGCGCTGAGGCTTCCTCGGGCGGTTTTTAAAACGTCACTCAGGGTTGCGCCACAGGGGTGCGAAAGAAAGCGCTTGTTTTATGACTATTTTGACACGTTCGGCGTGCTGCTCGCGGTGCGTTTCACCCTGAGGAACCGCGGGATACCTTGTACCTTCTCAGCGGGCTCGTAGGCCTTGGTTATAAGGTACGAGATTTGCTTGATATATTTTATTTTTCAGAAGAGATCTGCCGGAGGACGATAGAAGCAAGATGGCGGACCGTTTAGACCATTTCGAATGAACCGTTCTGATTTGACTTTTTTTTTTTCTATTTTAAAGATCGAAAAAGGACATGCCAGAAAGCTACCCCTAAGCCAATAGATTTTCCGTGTACATTTAAATAAGAATGGATCTTATTAACGCTCGTTTCGCATTCGTTGTTTAACTTGGACCATAAAACACTCCCACGTTAGCTTTGTTCCCTATTTTCTGTCATTATAAATTTACATTAAAATAGTTCCTAACCGACGGTCAAGATGAATCATCAGTCGCCACTGTACTATTTTCAAAAGTAGTTAATCAAGAATGAATCACCACCCATCGTCTCGAATGTAAAACACAATTTAAAAAAAAATTCTCCGCGTAACAATGCATTAATGTAAAAATAAAGCCTCGGCTAAACACGTACGCACGCGTGCGCATACCACGGACGTGAAAATTTACTTAGTTATCGTAACAAAATTAAAAAAAAAACAATGTAAAAGAAACGCGATATCACGTGACACGAAAAGGCACAGCCTTGTTACAACCATTCTGCATAATCCGCCATTTTAACTAAGCTACATGTACACATAACAAAATACAAGGGGTACGTCAATCCAAGTTTCCCTACAGAGATGACAAAAGGTAATCCATAACCCATAAGCAGGCAAATATTACAAATGAAATAAAAGAAAAAGGCTTTATCCACCAAGATCCGTTGAAACGGATCCGCAATACGATATGTTCAACAGTTGGTGACGAGCTGACAATCTTCCGTGTGGAGATTGCTAATCGCACGTGACATAAATAGATACCGAAACAGCTGCATGGAACAAGATCGTTTACGAGCCTTCACGTACGATCGGGAGACTATCGACGCAGCTCGGTATGGCAACCAAACCTAATAAAGTCGATGAAGAAGTCTCTAAAGGAATCAAAGTATATACCGACCGAATGAGATTAAGCGGATCGGGAAGAAATAATCCTGACAAAACAACGTATCTTTGAAACAACATTAATACATACCAGACAGACAAGAACGTAGCTGTCGCACGAAATCCTTTCTTCTAGGCACACTCGACTTTTATAATAACCCAGCATTTCTTTCGTCCACTAAACAAAGCGCTTTTCTCACGACTGTTTCTCTATGCGTACTACTGCAACGTGCGAGCTAGATCGAACTGTGGGTAACTTACCGACGCAGCTACTAATAAACTCGCGGTAATGACGTAAAAGGTGCAATAGCCGTAGGCCGCCATGGCGGCTCAGGCAATCGTAAACAGACCAGTAATTTAAACGCGTACAGCTGGTCTCTTCTGCCGGTGGTTTTGGTGCTGTGTTCCGTGACGGGTGTGCGTTATACCTCGTGAGGTTATGCACGCGCGATACCTGTGTGTGATAATTTATATATGTATATGCATACGCGCACCACGTGGTAGAAGGTAAAGGTGAATTTCTCAGGGAGGTTCTTAAAACACGAAAGCTCCGCCTGTAGACCGCCTTCCTCGTAAGCTGCTGTTCCACGTTTCTTATACCTCTTAACACTTTTACCGCTCTGTATGACGTCACCACTCTCGCACGTTCCTCCCAACCATATGTATATCTATACGTGTTATAACCTACGACGGCGCCTTCTACGCTTCCTCGTACAATCTTATGCTCTCCGGTTGCCAACGCTGCGTTCACGATGACCGCGAAACCAGGTACGTGGCTTACAATCCCGATTCTTTTATACGCCTAGAACACGCGTGTGGTTTATATGAAAAAGTTTAGATTAAAATTTTTCGTCAGGAATCCTCGTGGACTTTATGCGACTATTGCGGAATGCACTCTAAGTAATAAAGTATCGTTATTTCTTATTGCGGGGTGAACAATGATTTTTACTGTCAGTCTATTATTTGCGTGAAAAATACTATCGATTAAAAATCTGTACTGACAAATTTCTTGTCGTGAAGCGCATACGGGGTGGAACGCGAGGGAGAGAGAAATATGTACATATAAAATTGTAGATAATCAGACAAAGATGGATAACGGGGCAACAGAGCAAAGAATCCAGACGATGGTTATTCAGCGGTACGAGACGATCAAAAAGTGAATTTATGTCGACAACTCGTAAACATGTAATTAAGTACATCGCATACGGGAGTCTATGGAGACGTAGAAAAAAGAAAGGTTTCGAAGACGTAAGTCGGGAGGGAGGGAGATAGACAGAGGGTAAGTAAATAGAAGCTTAAATATATATTCGAGTATGCGCCGTGCCCGTGTGCCATGGTGCAACGGTATAGAAGTGAGGTTATGTCGGCGTACTTACCGGTTGCTTTATTAATAATTCATGTATAATCGAATCCCTCGTTCCTCGACCAATCGTGAGAAATCGAGAGAGCGAGAGAGATCAGGAGAAGGTATAGGAACGAGAGAGAGAAAAAGTATTACGGCGGACCGAGGGAACGTGGTTAGAAGACCAAAAATAAGGAGATGGACCGACGATTAACATTTAACCTTCGTTAACCTCCTCAGTTTTAGATCCCATCGATTAAGGTGCGCGACCACAAGTATGTGTGCGATGTCTGTGTGAACGACAGCGCCGCCTTTACATTTTTATTCCTTCATCCCTTCAAGACGCGCGGAGAGGGTGTGGATCGGAGGGACCTGGTGGGAGCAGGGGAAAGGGGCGGCGAGGGGAAGAGGACTATAAGGTCTGTAAGGAGGTGAGAGTCGAGGGCGAGCAAGGACTCTTCGCTGTAATTCCCCAGCCAAGGGAATACTGTGCCAACGACCTTATTTTTGCGATTTATGTAAATCCGAGTGTCGGGCATAGGCAGTAAATATATATGCTCTTGTTATGCTGGGTGAAATCCACAAGTAAACGAACACCGGAATTACGTCAGTGAATGGACACCCGTGTTAAAATTACTGTATGTCAAAATTTAATTTACGCGAACGTTAACGTTTACTGGGGTCCGTTTATTCTATGGCGGAGCCACCGTAGCTGTGGCGAGGGGATTTTTTATTTTTTAAATTGGTTATTGGATTTTGAAAATGTTCTTTATTTATGGGTATGGGTACCTTGATTGCGGTGGAGGATGATTTTTTTCTCGCTTGCTGGTGTAATGAGTTTTATTTTTCATAGAGTGTTCATTGCTTGATGTAATTGAAGTAGTTTTTCGAAAATTGCAAAAGGTTAATTTTTTTAGGGGAGGGGAATGGAATTTTTTTTTTAGTAAAAATCTAAGTTATTGCGTGTGTTTAAATCTTAATGGCACAACAAGGAGCGTGATTTTAAACTTCAAAAGTCGTTGGTTGGTAACGGAACGGAGGATTATCGAAAGAACTATGAATAGTATAGACATCAGTTTGTAGATGGCGCCAGGCGTCTTAGCGTCTCAACGGAATATTACTGGGCCTAGATCGGGTCTTACCGTACTGGGCATTCTTTGCTCTCGCTGTAGAGACGCGTGTGGCAGCGAGGAATTTCTACGAACGTACATTTCACAAATGAAGGAAAAGGTGATAAGTCGAACCGGTGAATAAATTCAAGCGAAACGCCACAAATTCCTCTATAGTCAAACTTGCTCTTGCTGACCTCCAAATTACGTAAGTCCTCTTAGTGAATACATAATCCTTCAATTCCAATGTCCCGTTCAACTGGATATTCTCCGAAAGAGAGTAACTAAAAGCAAAGTACAAACATCCGCCATAAACCCCACGCCAGACAACTGACAATTTTCTCATGAGATCACCAAAATATATATATATATATTTTTTCTTTCCTAACAGCGGCGGCTGTCAAAGCGTCTACAGAGAACATCCTTTCTCAATAACGTACCATTAACGTACCTACCCACCGTAAAGGTGGTTGTAGCGATTTGAAAACGGCGCACGCGTGTTATCGAGTTCATTCATGCATAATACGTAGAATCCTGGAAACGAGCAGGATGAAAGTACGAAGTCAAAAGAAAGCCGCAATGTATAATGGTTACCTAGATAGAAAAAGTTAATCGTCAGAGACGGTGCGTTTGTATAATACGCACCCGCGTGACTCCTGAAAATCCAGTTCAGACCAGATTGTCATTGGTACCAGGCAAAAGTAAAGTAGCGTTGTCAGTCAAGCGGGTTGTTGCATCTCCGGTCTGGCGTCCGGTGCAGTCTGCAGTCTGGCGTTGCCGGTACAGTCACGTGGTCATTGTTAAAAGGGCGGGGGGAAAGTGCACATGCCTGATTGGTGGGGGAAGCTCAAGGAGTCGGAGTGGGGACGGTTAGTTCGTGGAGAGGAGAGTTTGAGGAGCGCAGCCACGCCGCCAGGCAGAAACGGGTGCGAGACCGTCGACAGAATTCGGAACCGATCGGTCAGTCAGTCGCGCTCCGAGCTTTGCGGGAGAATGTTGTTCGCTCCCTTAGGTCGTCGTTGTATCACGCGTCTGCTGGAGAGTCAGTAGCACTTGAACTTAAGAAATACGTTAGAGCGATACAACAGATGACTTTGCAGTGAGAGTGAAGAAGAGTTTCGGAATAATTTTGAAAAATCGTACAACCGAGACCTTCGGTTCGAATTGAATATATATTTTACTTTGTGATTCGGATATCTGTCGAGTTCGGTTCTTGCGTTTTGTATTGTGTCGTAAGTGCGATTTATTGAAAGCGGGTTTATTCGATCGTGACGAGAGTGCGTCGAGCCTGACGGTGGTGTGACGACTTACTATGAGTGCGTGACGCAAGGAGTATACCGGTTAATGTCAATTGGTGCGATAACCTGGTGCGGTGAAGATCTTGACAGTCGGGATGGAGTCCTCCGGTGGTATCTTATCCGTTGTCCTGGCGATGCTGCTCGTCGCCGGGAACGTAAATTCCCGAAGTATAACAACATTGGAGGCTCCGCGAGGATGCGAATGGAAGAAAGAGGGCGACGACAAGTCGCTGGTCTGCCGATTGAGAACTATCGCGAACGCACCATCGCTGGTTGGCAATCTATCCAGCATCCAAGCGGATTCCATAACGTCCCTCGGCCTGGAATGCAGCGACGTGCTCTTCTTCGAGAGTCAATTGGCACCGAATGGATTCCTAGCGCCCTTGCCGAAGCTCCAGAAGCTCCGTGTGGATTACTGCAAGATACGTCACCTGCCCGGTGGAATTTTCGCGTCGGTCAACAATCTCAGGAAGCTGTCGCTGAGGACGCACAACAGCGATTGGTCGGCGATGACCTTGGAACTGCATAGGGACGCGTTACGCGGACTGTCCGAATTGCGATATCTCGATCTTGCCGATAACAACCTCTGGACGCTGCCCCAGGAATTGCTGTGTCCCGTTCAGAGTCTGGCCAGTCTGAATCTGACGCGCAACAAGTTACAGGACGTGGTGTCCCTTGGTCTTGCTGATTGGAGCACACCCTGCACGCCGAATCTCGAGACTCTCGATGTAAGCAGCAACGATCTCGGAGCGTTACCCGACCGTGCACTGAGCGGTCTGCGCAGTTTGACCACGCTCAAGTTACAGGATAACGCTATAGCTGCCGTGGGTGATCATGCTTTGGCAGGACTGGGAGCACTTCAATCGCTCAACGTTTCCAGCAACAGATTGGTAGCACTGCCGCCTGAGCTGTTCGCTAAGACCAGGGATTTGCGCGAATTGATACTCAGCAACAACTCGCTCTCCGTGCTCGCTCCCGGATTGCTGGAGGGTCTGGAACAGCTTCAAGTCTTGGATCTGAGCTCTAACAAGCTCAGCAGTCGCTGGGTTAACCGCGACACTTTTACACGATTGGTCAGACTGGTCGTGCTCGATCTGTCCTTCAACGCGCTCACGCGTATCGACGCTCACGTCTTCAAGGGATTGTTCAGCCTTCAGGTGCTCAAGCTCGAGCACAACGAGATTGACACGTTGAGCGACGGTTGTTTTGGCTCGCTGAGAAATCTTCATTCGCTGACGCTGTCGCACAACAAGATTTCCAGGTTAGACCCGACCCATACAATGGGTCTGGGTGCTCTAGGACAATTGTTTCTGGACAGCAATAATCTTCGCGTCGTTCATCCACGTGCATTCACCAATCTTACCGATCTCCGAGATCTCTCACTGAGCGGGAACTCTCTTATGGACGTGCCCGAGGCAGTGCGCGAGCTCAGATCGCTCAATACTCTCGATCTTGGGAACAATCAGGTCTCTACGATTGATAACGAGTCATTTGCTGGTCTGAATGAGCTCTATGGATTGAGATTGGTGGATAACAAGCTCGAGAACGTGTCCCGCGAGGCCTTTGCCTCCCTTCCGGCTCTACAGGTCCTGAATTTGGCGAGTAACTCAATTCGCCACGTGGAGCAGAGTGCTTTCGCCAGCAACCCAATGCTACGTGCCATCAGACTCGACGGCAATCAGTTGACTGATATTCGCGGCGCTTTTACGAGTCTGTCCACCCTAGTTTGGCTAAACGTTTCGGACAATAAGTTATTGTGGTTCGACTATAGCCACTTGCCGGCGAGCCTCGAGTGGCTGGATATGCACGCGAATCAAGTGAACGAACTCGGGAATTATTATATGGTGCGGAATAATTTACGAATAAAAAACTTGGACGCGAGTTTCAATCTCATTACGGATATATCCGACGCCAACGTGCCGGACAGCGTCGAGACGCTTTATCTGAACAATAATAAGATACGTAGCGTCGCCGCGGGTACGTTCTTGCAGAAGACCAATCTCGAGAAGGTTGTTCTTTATGGGAACGAAATAAAGCATCTTGAGGTTGCAGCGCTGGGCCTTCAGCCGGTGCCCGCTGAACGTGAACTGCCAATATTTTATATCGGGGACAATCCAATATTTTGCGACTGCACGATGGAGTGGCTGCCGCGTATCAACGAATTGGCACGACTGCGTCAGCATCCAAAAGTCATGGACCTAGACTCGGTCACCTGCGAAATGGCGCACGCACGGGCTGCGCCTAAACGGCCATTGCTATCCTTAAAGCCCAGAGACTTTTTGTGCCGATACGAGACGCATTGCTTCGCTCTGTGTCATTGCTGCGACTTCGACGCCTGTGACTGCGAGATGACCTGTCCCGACAATTGTTCTTGTTATCACGATCACATCTGGTCCAGCAATGTAGTGGATTGCTCGAACGCCGGTTACAAGCACGTTCCCGAGCGCATTCCCATGGATGCCACGGAAATCTATCTGGATGGGAACGAACTTGGTGACCTGGGCAGTCATGTCTTCATCGGGAAGCGTCGTCTGGAGGTGCTGTACCTGAACAACAGTGGAATCGCTGCTCTTCACAACAGGACGTTCAACGGTGCTGGAGCATTGCGAATACTCCATCTCGAAGGCAATGCGCTACGTGAACTAAGAGGATTCGAGTTCGACCAGTTGGAGAGGGTGTCCGAATTGTATTTGGATCATAATGCAATAGCTACGGTCGGCAATACAACGTTTAACAAAATGAAGAAACTTGAGGTCCTCAGATTGGACAGTAACCGAATTGTGGACTTTAGACCTTGGGAGGCGCTGGCCGGCGCCGGTGCCGGCGCCAGGGTGGCTCTGGAGGGCAACGCCTGGAGCTGCGAGTGTGCCAATGCTGCTAGACTCAGGACCTGGCTGGCAGAGCACCGTGGTGATCCCGAGAAGATGTACTGCCGGGACGGTACCGAGACCCTGGCCCAGGCTATGGAGCGTTGCGGGGATCCAGCAACGGAGGCTGTGAGTCGTGGTGCCCAGGACAGTCCTCTCCTGGGAGGTAACTTCGTACCTTTACTGGCCGGCGCACTGGTGGCCGTGATAGCCGTGTGTCTCTTCATCGCCCTGGCATTCGCATTTCGTCAGGATGTCAGACTCTGGGCCCATGCACGTTACGGGCTCAGGTTAGGCAAGGTGACGCCACCACCGGACGAGGAAAGGGACCGTCTTTACGACGGGTACATCGTCTACAGCGGCAGGGACGAGGACTTTGTCTCCAGGTGTCTAGCTGCTGAGCTGGAGCAGTCCGGACTGGCTCTATGTCTCCACTGGCGCGATCTGCCGCCGGCCAGGCCCCAGGAAGCCGTACCTCCAGCAGCGGCAGCAGCAAGGCGCATCCTCATAGTCTTCTCGCCGGTTTTCCTAGCTGGGGAATGGCAGCATCCGGAGTTCAGGGCCGCGCTCAGGAGTGCCCTGGAGAGTATCAGGCCTGGTTCCCGCAGGAGGAGGGTCGTCCTGCTATTAGCCACGGAGCCTCCGGCATGCGACCCGGAACTCCAGCTTCTTCTCCAGACCTGCACGGTCATCGTCTGGGGCGAGAAGCGCTTCTGGGAGAAGCTCCGCTTCGCCATGCCGGACTCTGCCGACAAGAGGCGCGACAGCAAGAAAGTCACCAATGACAGGAACAGGGTCCCTGCCAGGTATACAGCAGCACCGTCGGCCGCTGACTCCTGGACCAAACCGAACGGCGTCCTGGTCGCGCCCGTTCACGCACCCACACCGACTCCCACCCAGTCAACCTATGTTAGTTCGGCATCCAGTCGCACCGAGGACGAGGACAGCGGTGCTGAGCATCAACATCAGCATCACGGAGGCTACAGTGCTCTTCATACCAGCACTGCGCGTCCTGCCAGCTTATCGTCCAGGGGTAGTCATTTATACAGCACTATACCGGAACCACCGGTACCCACTGCGCCACCGTCCGGTACGCCTCTGCCGGCCAATCCGCGTACTTACTTCGTTTAGTTCCTCGCCGCGAAATGCAGAAATCGGCCGTGACGGAGTCGCGCAGGCGCAAGGTTAGTCGCGACTGTAAAAATGTATTTTTTTTTGGTCTTCTTCTTTTCCGTTGTTACTGTATTCTTTGTTTAGCATTCTTTGTTCGGTACGGAGTTCGCATTTACATAGTGTAGGAAAGACGAGGTTTTTTTTTTCTGAATTCGATCTTTTTATGATTTCACTTAATCAACCGAAGCAGACGACTCTCTACACGCGACTCTCGTTCGTAGATTTTGGTTTGGCCGATTTTTTCATCATTGTCGATTAGATCCTTCGTTATTCGGCATTAAGACTTGTCGCGCGGGATATCTCGTTCCTACAGACTGCTGACTTGTCGAACGCGACTGTCACTTAACGCTTATTAGGCTATAAGAAAATTCTCTGTACATAATGTATCTACTTTTGTAAATACGTGTCACTCAGACTTCATCGAGCGCAGCGATTTAATTGTATTACTGGCAAACTGGATACGTGTTTAAAATTACGACTAGGAATTTATTATTACTATATTATTATATTGTTGTAAATACGCCCATCGAATCACCTAACGCATTTTATTCACAAACTATTATATTAAATTAAATAATATTACAAGTACCAAGACGAAAATTGAGAATAAATACGTTTCTTTTGTATAAAATAATAATACGTCTATTTTCAATTGTCATTACCTATCTCCATCCTGATTAGTATATACGTATATATATAGTTCCTTTTAAATTATTTCAATGCAAAAAAATATTCATTGCGTCAAAATAATTTTTTTTTGTGGAAATACATAGCAGGGTCCACTGTCATTTAATTCTTTGATATTTTACATGAGAAAGGGTTGCTGAATATTGATAAAAATTTTATTTCACGTAATTTTTCAAGTTGGTACAAAATTTGTGTCTGTCAATTCGTCGTGACGTCATTCTTTCGCGCAGTACACGAATAACTTCACTTAGCTTAATTATCAGTAAATTTTTATTTTTTTTCTAAATCTACGAGCATCCGCTTTTTTTTCACCCTTGGTCCATGTTTATGTCTTTCGTTCAAGCCAGGTAAAATTCCTGAAGAAGAACCGTCCGAGAATAAGACTCCAGGCCAGGTTAAAATGGACCTTGAATTATGTCCAAAGTAACGGCAGGGCTTCACGAATGATCGTTCTTCGAAATGCCGTATCCAACAGTCGAAGGCGAGTGCTGGAGAAAAAAAAAGAGAAAAAGAAAAGGAAGGAAGGACAGTGGGAGGGGATAAAAAAATAAAATGAAAAAGCAAAATTCACCTTATCTTCTCATAAGAGTTAAATAACGATCTTCCATCTTTGCATAAATTAAACATTAAAATCTCTCGATATTCCTTCACAAAAAAAAAATACCCCAAGTGATTCAGTATATTTGAATTTCTTATCTTTTCCAATATTTTTCCTTTGAATATTCAAACTTACAACGTGCAATGGAAGCAGGGATATCAAAGATTTTGAACTATCCGCCAAAATTTTTTTGACTCAGGATAACACTTGCTTTTTTGCAATAAAAATTATTTATACTGCATAAACAATTTACATGATATCAATTTTGAGTAAAAGGATGGAATATTAATTATTAAATATTCGATTCGAATTATAATGGATTTGGCTTATCATAATCCTTAGCTCAAAAATAACATCCATAGTACGATTATATGATAAGATTTTGGATTAGGTTAGTGCAAGATCTATTAGGTCGTATCAATTGATTTTGTTGGATAAATTAAAATTCTTTTTTTTGAAAAGACCAAATCAATTTTTTTTCAATATTTTCTCACTTCCAAAAAAATTATCCAAATTTGACAATAATCTTTCTCTCATCCTCTCGTTACGACAAAGCTGTACCATCGTAATAAAAAATGGATATTCACAAAAATATCACTTGAAATCCAAAATTTCATAATTCAATTTCAAAAATGATTACAATAAGCAGGATGTAGCAGGCATTTTTTTTTTTTTTTTTTCATATAAAACGAACGACTCAAAATCCCGAACAATCAATACACGGCTAATGGATTTCGAAATACATTTATTTGACACGAATATGAATATTTATCGATCCTCGTTCGGACCGTCGATCGTCATTGAAACGAGAAAGACTCTCACCTGCCTCGAGAGATCAAAGATTTTCGGATTAGATACAATTGTATTTTCTGATAATGACGGCAGCTCCGGAACCTCGCTTTGGTAATATTTAAAATAGTTACAGAAGCCTAACATACCAGACTCGGAGCTATAACAGTGACTATTATTTTTTTTTATCAGCAATACCAAAAGATATATATACGTCATAGGCGTATATTATACTCTCGTATGGGACTTGGTGCCACTCCTGTTCTTGACTTGAAAAATGATTTTTTCAACTGATATACACAAGTAGCCCAGGGAATATAGAAAATATATTCAGACAGGATGCATAAAGTCACTCGTTCAACCAGGACTATGAAAACTTGTGGGAATTGCTCATGGGATTATTCCATAACGATAGTTTCGTATTGGACGTATATATATATATATATATATATATACACATATACACACGTAAGTAACATAGATAGTATTTATTCATTCGGTAGGAATCGAATTCCCTTCAATTTCACAAACGAACGCCTGCAACTCTGTTTACTGGGTACAAAACGTATTGGTAATTTTTCTCTTTGTCGTTTGTTCTTTATCCCTCGCCCAACGTTGGTAACAGTGTTTTTCACTAGGTTAGACAGCACATTTTTTTATTTACCCTCAGACCGAAACAATACGTAGACTCACTCGTGTCTCTGGTCTTCTGTTTCTTTAGAATCTTTTTTTTTTTTTTTCCTTAGTCTATTCCAAGCATTCATGACCGCATTTAGAATTTCGTGCTTCAGGCTTAAATTCTCGGATCGAAATGATCGTTCGATACAATTTGAGGAGTAAGTATTTTTTTTTAAATTTGCCTAAAAAGTGTATTAGATTATTACTGTATTTTTATACCAAGAGCGACAAGTATGTAATGAATGAGTGTCGTATAGTAATATATTTCAATCATATAATTGATATATTTCAATGCATATATATCACTGTGAATCTATGAGTATATACTGGCTTGACTGTAATTTTTATCCCGTACACGAATCTTCACTATCATCATGACGATTCCGTCTCCCTCGGCCTATTGGCTCTGCGCGAAGGAACTTTTGATTTCTTTATTTTGATTATTATGACCGCATTTAGAATTTCGTGCTTCAGGCTTAAAATCTCGGATCGAAATGATCGTTCGATACAATTTGAGGAATAAGTATTTTTTTTTAAATTTGCCTAAAAAGTGTATTATATTATTACTGTATTTTTATACCAAGAGCGACAAGTATGTAATGAATGAGTGTCGTATAGTAATATATTTCAATCATA
>JARQTC010000387.1:3291352-3313680 GCA_030142495.1 Cephus runcator | reverse complement strand
ATTTTTATCCCGTACACGAATCTTCACTATCATCATGACGATTCCGTCTCCCTCGGCCTATTGGCTCTGCGCGAAGGTACTTTTGATTTCTTTATTTTTCCCATTTCTCCCGTCCCTGTTGTCGGGGCCCGAGTGCGAAGGCGCCGGCGCGTCAATCAGCTGTCGGACTGCGAGCCGCTAATTGCCCGAGCCACAATATCTCGATCAATTGAACGCGTTCAGGCCCTCTGGAATCGATTATGACGATGACGTGCCACAACGCGTCACAACACACGACGGCCCTGACTTGTCGTACATAAAGGAACGCCTCGTTTCGTTTCGGCGTTGCCCTCGACCAAAATTCCAAGAGCCAATTATGCTATTTGAACCGGTACCAAAAACGATAACGAACCTAAGGCAATCACAGGAGATCATTGAATTTCGTAAATTCTACGTAAAGCCTGAAAATAAAAATTTTTGAAAAATGAAAAAAAAATCGGAATCATCCTTCCTCGGCAGATGCGAGCTGCCGAGGGTCATATTGAGAAAATATGAAAAATGGAAATTCAAGTAAAATTGACAATGGGTAAAGGAAGTAAAATTGTTGGCTGTTGAAATTTTTTTTTTTTTTTTTTTTCAATTCAATCGAATCTGGCGATCTTCCATGGAATCCCTGAAAACCATTCTCGTGATCCCATTCGAGTGGCAGTCCTGAATTTGATAGCCATCTTGTTCTCGGGCTGGATGGATTTATTTGGCACGTGGTTCGTTTCTGACGGAACGGGGTAACTAAGGAAACCAAGATAGTTTTTCTTTCTTTTCTTTTTTCTTTCCTTTTTCTAACACGAATAACAGTTGAAAAGCCGGGTGGCAGCCAAACCCCCGCAGCCCTTGACTAATCCGAGTTCGTTTCGCTCGCTCACGAGACATCGCCGACCTTCGGTCCCTTTAGATCCGTCAGGCCCTTCAGACCTCTCGGGTTGTTCAGTCCTCCAGTCCCCCCGAGTCCCTTCGGTCCCATCACTCCCCACCAACACTGGACTCGACGAGGATGCTGGACTCGTCCACGTTATGGACCATGAGAAAAGATTCTTCGACGCTTGTACGTTATTACCTAAAATCCAAATTAATTGACAAATCTACTGATTGAAATTTTTGTAATTTTCAATGCAATTTATTTCCTGTTAAATTTTTTTTCACCCGTAAAACACGCGTATCCCACGTTAATTTACCGAGTGAAATCTATACAGGGTGTTTTATCCGAAAGAATGCACGTTCTAAGAAATAATTGACACGTAACGTGTACTGGCTTTCCAATTGAACGATAATATCGTGTACCCTGAATTTTTATCGGTAAACTACCGTTGTGCGTAATGTAGTTGTTCGCTGTATATATATATATATATATATACTGTCACGCCATGCAACACTTCCGGGAAAGTTCTATTGAACCTTAACACTATATACACACGGTATACGTACGTGGATAATAGATACGATACAGATTGGTAAAATTGAGAATTACGTAATTTTATAAAAATATAGTATTTTTGGTAAATATAGAGAAAAAAATTTTTTTTTACAATTTTTCAACCGATATCGTATACCAATTATCCATATTTTTTTTTTTTTTTTTCACCGATTCAGCGAACCCAATGAGAAACTCATCTTGTACTTCCGTTTTGCGCGAATGCGAAAACCCGAAAAGGTAAGGGATATTGCCCATAGCCCATAGGTGTACAGGTCGTTACACAAATCCGCTTCGACGGAGTTACGCTTCGTTTTTCCACTTCCACGAAGTGGAAGTATCGGTAGAGTTCAGTGATCCGCAATGAGAGGGTTCGATAGTCCACTAGGACGAGGAGTGTCACGTGGGGGCCCCTAGGACAATCATTCGAATCAATCCCACGGCCCTGGTGGGTCAACGCGCGGACACGTGCCCAGCTTCTTTTTCGCTTTTGTCGAAAGTGAAATGATTGTGATTTCACGGGTTTCTGCCGAGGACCGACGGATACACGAGCGTCGGATAGGTTGGGTTAGGTTGCAGTAGGTACCGTGAGATCAAAGTTGAGGAATCTTATGAAATATTTGGTACCGGTGGAGGCATTGAAAAATCCAAGGGTCAAATCTTTAACGAATTGTAATGGATCGAAGGCGGTTGTTTTTTTTTTTTTTTCAAATTGTCTTTCTCTTTTGCCTTGTCTCTCATGATCTTTGCGGGCACTGATTTCTCTTGACGTTTCTTATTATTCTTACGCTGCCGGGTAAAACTTCGTGTTTCTCTTTTTGCGCTGTCCAAGTTTCCCTAGAATGTAGGTTGGACGTGTCAAAGGTCAGTGGAGCGGATGAGGAGCGAGTGGGGCTGAGTTTTGAAAATTATTTTTGACCCAGGCGGGGAGATGACATTTTTTTTTGAGATATTTCTAATTTGTTTTTATTACTCTGGCGAAATTAACAAGAATTATTTATTTGGGGATTTTACTGATTTTTGAACAGCCACGTGCGTTCGCGACACGTGTTTTACGAAATTGGCAAACTTTTAGGAAACGTCAAGCAGAATTTTCTGTACCGAGGAAGCGCCTTTGAGTCTTCGTGGAAAAAGGAAACTCCAGAAATAAGCCGGGTCGGCCGTGCAATTGCAAGACCTGCAGACAGAAAAAAGGGCCAGTCAGGCCCTTTTGATATTTTCTGACAGCAAGAAATTTTCCGATTTCACGTAAATTTTGCACAGTCGTACATATACACGTATGCACGCATACAATAGTAAATAATAGTTACAGCATCTACAAAGAAAATTCCATGTAACATTTTTCATTTATTTACTACCCATTCACAGGTTTTTTAAATTGACATAACGAAATACAAAAATCTCTCAAAACAGCAGTTCTCAAATGCAATTTTAATTTAATTCAAATTATTTTTTTCAAATTTTACGCATTGCCTTCCAATAATGATAAATGAAAAGTCAAAATATCACTTCTATTTTATTTTTTCCTCGTAACTATAGCAATAATATATCTTGTGGAATTTAAGAATTTTTTTTTATACCCATCGACCAATGTTCTCAGCCATGCTGTGGGATCATTGAAAGGTACATAGGTATAAATCTGAAGCGAAAAGGAACGCCGAAGGTCCTTGCCTGGTCCCTATGCCACGCTATCTATAGCAGCTACCGACTTACTAACTGCTACCAGCTATGGACTCTGGGAATCGCTGGAGGTAAAAGAGGTGGAGTTGATTCGTCAGGGATTACCCCGAACACGTGTGCATTGCCGTGACCAATTTCACCGGATACTTCGGGCCCAGAGCCAACCCCTCTTATACAGCAGTGCTACCGCACTATAGATACTGCTCTATCCTGTGAACTCTTTTTCCCGGGATGAGATCCCTTTTTCTAGCGTCCGACGCCCTTAGAACGACGTATCGGTTTCCTTATTGTCGGTATCGAGAAACACCAGAAAGAACGGAAATGGTTTTCGTCTACGTATCCTTAAGGCGGAATGAAAGGTCCTGTAGAAAATCGTTCACTGGGAAAATGAGAAATTGAAACGTCCCGTGTGTAAAATTTTATAAAATATCTTTCAAAAAATATATATATATATATATATATATACATTCCGTATGAAATATTTACCACAAATATTTCTCAAAATATTATCACGACAGATTCAATTTTTGTAAAAATAACTTAGCAATGCATTGTACACGTGGTTCGCTATTAATTTTGAAAATGACTTTTTTTTTGGTAACAAACTAAAAAAGATTGTACAATTTTTCTCACTGACTGACAAAAAGGATTTCAGTCCTTTTTTTTATATTCACGAGGGTCGAAAAATCAAATTAAGCTCACAATCCCACGTCTGCTTGGAAATGATAATCATTCCACCCTTTTATCCGAGAACGGTAGCCGAACAAAGGCGAAGGACACTTCGGGTATATTCGTAAGAGCTCGTAAAAGCACCGGTATACTTGATAGTAGAAATTAGTGGTTGTGACATATCGAGAAAAAAAAATCCATTAAGTACTCACGTCCCGGTACCTTCAGATACCCCGGAGATAATGCATCCACCTGGTGACAGATAATCGTTATCAATTGTCCGACAAAATAAAATGTACCTCCTGCGTCTTTTTAGGAAATTTTCTTTTTTCTTTAATTCACCGAAATTACGTGATAATCAATTTTTGAGCAAGAAAACAATTTCTAACCAGCATTCTCATACATGGTCATTATCCTCATCGCGTAGCATTGTTCCTGAAAGGTATAATAATTATAATTGAGGTCACGTGATATTTCCGGGACATTGTGACGGGTCCCTGGGCCATATTTAAAAAGATATACATATACCCTCTCGAGAAACAACCATAGTCGAAAAAGTACTTGAACCATGAGAAAGTGTCTAGCGACACTGGAGTGTTTGAATTTCCAAGCGTCACTGTGCCCCGCGCTATATGCCATCCAGTCATGTGCCATGCCAAGGTAAAGTAATTATAGACAGAGTGGTTAGTCGAGTCAAGTATCCCAGATCCAGCGACACGTAGGTATCCCATTGAGATCGTAAAGGTCGTAATCTAGGAATTTCATAATCGCGTCTAATGCAACCCTTTGGATATGGCTTTGATTTAATTCCAGCTAATGGATAGGGGTGCCAGAGCCTCCGGGGTGGTCCCTGACAACTATACGTACGGCCCTGTCTCGGGACATTTGTTAATTATGACGTATGAGCTTTTCAGCTCCGGTTCGCACGTACGTCGAGGATGATTCGAATTGGTTGGAAAACTTGAGAGGGTAAAATTTGACGTTATGAGGAGACGAAGTACCGATGTACGCAGTACAGAGGAATGCTGGCTGTATAAAAATTTTAAGGTTACGTTTCGGGTTAGGCTTATACCCGTACCGTTTTAAAGCGTCCATCCAGCAGGCTTTCTTTATGCTCCGCTTGAATTTTCGATGCTCGACTTTGACTCAAGGATGGAAAAGGGCTCCATGGCGAATCATTAATCGTACCTAATCCCCCGTAGCCCAGGGTAGCCACCTGACGTGCGCTACCGAATCCATCTTGGAATCTCTTCCGATCGTGTCCATATGGCGATGTTCCAGTCACGTTCGTCTCTGAAAAGAAGGGCTGGTAATGGAGCAGCCTTGAATCATGATCTATAATGGGTCCGTCGATGGCGCTGCGGAGGAAACGCTTCGCCCAGGTTCGATTTTATTGGGATGACGAAGTACAGTAGGGATACGGAGGAAGTTGAGATTTTTTTTCACGTGCCATACAAATTTTTATTTCTTTAGCACTTTTTTTGAAATCCATTTGGATAGTCAAAAATTAAAAAAAAATTTTTTTGACAAAAATTTGGTGAAGGCTTACCTCAATTTTTGTACTATTGTAATTGACAGGGTATATGGGACGTTTGGATGGAGGGGGATGAAAATTTGTTGGGGGGATAAATTTATGCCAGATCCGTGGATGCTGCGTGAGTGAGCGATTACGGTGTAAATGGTGCGTATAAACGTTGGCAAGCCTGGATGGAGTTATAGAAATAAAGTAAATGGATAGAATGAAGTAAAGACGTGTGACGTCTCGGGGATCTGGCTGCGCCGCGGGCGACCACCCACGCGCAGCTTCTTTCTCTCTTGGTTCTTTCTCTTTATTCTACTACAGTCCTCCGCCACCATCGGCAGTGTCGCTACCATCGGCTACCACTGCCACTGATAGTGATACGCTTCTCCGTTGCTCCCATAGTTTTTGGATGGATTGTGGTTACTTCGTTGTCCTTTTCGCTCTCACTGCTTTTCTTATCTGTCGTTCTCTACTTGGTTTCTCTATGGCGCGTATATATATGTTTTGTCTTTATTCTGTCCGGTACCACTGACTACCTACCTCGGCCACTGTACTTGTTCTTCATCCTTGTCTTGCACGGGGAGCAGATAGAATCTCTCGGGCGCGGATTTACGACTCGGCCGGACTTTACGTATGGGATCTTTTCTTTCTGGGCCGAGCGTAGGGAGGGTGGGTTTGTAAAAATATGCAAAAATATTATATTTTTGCATTTTACTTTTTTTTTTTTCTTTATTTTGGGAATTAGGAAAAATTTTTTTTTTGTGTTTCTCAAGCACGGACCATTTTGGAGTGCAATGGCTAAACGGGCTGATGGAAATAATTGAATGGCAAATAATTTATCGTGCCGACTGTTTCCTTTTGTAGGTATTTCGACAAATCTGGACTTAACTGGTTTACTTTGGTAATGGGAGTATTCAATTTCGGAGAAAAACGAAGAGCAAATGCTATTGATAATGGAGGATTTAAACCCGGCTTTCGCGCTGGCCACTTTAATTATTGGCAAAGGAAGCAGGAGGAGCACTTGAGGATGTAGCATTTTCAAAAATAGGATCGTGCTGTTAAATCAGCCAAAGGATAATATAGACTGTTGTAACGAAAAAAAAAGGGGGTAACTATTTTTTGAACCATTTCATTCATCCCCATAGAAATTGAAAACGAACGGAAAATCCTCCCTCTCTTTGTAAATCCAATATTGCGGTCTGAACCAAAGACGTAGAGGAGGTCGAGTGGCCGGGTGAAAGAAATTCGGCACTTGCCACAAAGGTCTTATTTTTCCGGTGTGACACCCCCTTAAGGTCCCACGTGCACGTGAAAGGATTGGTTGAAAATTGTCGACCCGTTCGTTTCAACGACTCGTACCTAATTTTCTAAATGCTTTCGAGCAGAGAAAAAAAAAGGAACGTATTTTTTGAATGAAAAAATTTTTTTTGTATTTCAAAATAATTTTTTTTTTTACCAACCTCCACGATAACAGATATTTATTAGCCAATTTCTAAGAACACGGTGACCCTAACTGTAGGCATGGGTTGTTACAGTTTCAAACGGGGCCATCGAATTACTGCTAGAAATTATGATGGAGTTGTTGTACGTGACAGGTGAGTATAATGGCTGAAAGTCTTGTGACTCGAAGCTTTCGGTTCGTGCTTCGTGTCATTCCTGGAACATGGAAATCCGGAAACGCATAGTTCTCAAACCAAATCAGTATACAGTACGTGTTGCTATTATCCGTAAAGTTATACAGAAACTGTACACAAGTGGCACGCTACACACGCAAACAAAATCTTGAAACTTTTCAACCCCTGATTTATCCCACGTACCGAGTATAACGAATACCGAGGATAAAATGATTGCAAGGATTAATTTCCGAGTTATTAAATAATTTTTTGATTTTTTTTTCCTTCGATTAACAAACGTACCACGTATCACGTTCTTGTGAGGATCGATATTGATATTTATGGCGCTGCAGTCTCAGCATACTGCAACTTCGGATGATTGCGCGGCAATCTGAGCAAGATCAGGATCGCGATCAGGAGCAGCCTTCGTTCCCCATGTAATTTTGGGGGAAACCGATTTGGTCGAGTAGCAAAATGTCTCAATCGGCCGAAAGAAAATTATGTTCAACCGTCCATGATATTCCGGTCACGTATGTATAAAGCTCAGCTTTTGATTTTACCAGGGTGGCACGGTATACAGATGCTGGTTGTACGGTGTGAAATTGATTATTAAATTTGGATGGAATTAGGTTAGGTTTCAGGGGGGGTGGATTTTAAGAGATTTATACGCGGCTGAATGCCATTGGCCGGCAGCATGGGGATCATAAATGAGGTGTGACGCTTAATAAGGGACCCGTCGATGCCGGACAGGCCACCTGGTTGACCCGACGTTAATTACCGAATAGCCCAAGAGCCGGAATTAATTAATCTCGAGGGTACCAATAGGAAATGACTCGTGATTGTTGCGGATTCGGATAAGGGCTTGGAATAGGAATTAGTTTCAGGTGGTATTGCTGATTGAAATTTTGTATCGATGAAAAATTCAAATCCCAAGTACGCGTAGGATTCGTATTGCATAAAGCATGGGGTATGGATGTTATGAATTGTGAAATAAAAAAGTAAATAAAATGAATATTAAATTATGATATGCAGTGTTTGATGTACGAGTCAATTTTGTAACACCCTGTATATCGGTGTCGGTAATACTGCGTTATCAGATCTTATCGCCAATAGCGAAGTTATTTGAATACAGGTCTGTCGGTTAAGACCCACTCGGTATTATCGTATAAATATCGAAGATTAATCGAAATGGTGTCGGCGCATCGGCGTTCCCGTAATAACGGCAGCGGTGTGACAATTAGCCCGAGTGTCCCGACCTAACTTACAACTCGAATGATTATGGCGCCGGTAATGGGAGTTACATTACCTCGCAAACCTGCGGGTTATCACTTGGTAATACTTAATAACATAGGTAGGGGTCAGGGTACGCGAGCCATACCGTGAACCCTACGAATTTATGCTTATGGGATATTTAACAAACTTACTACGAATGGCCCCGATAAAGTATGCTGCTTTACCATTGGTTACCGAGAGTTAGGATTCCTGGCGAACTGGTTAACAGTACCTGTTTCTGTGTATGTATACGTGAATACAGGGTGGGCCTGTTAATTGCCTGACCGCTAGGAGATTGCCAATCTTGTGGATTATATTGAAACGCGAAGCGCGCGCAGCTGAGTTTCGTCACTGGCCAATCAGAACGGGCGACAGTGTCGCCGCTTGCAGGCAGCGGGCTACTTGGGAACTTCGGTAACGCGTGACTTGTAACGTATTTTTGTCAACTTTTCCACGAGTTAGTTTACCAGTGAACGTGATAAGAATAAAGTGCAGTGATAATATCTTGTTCATCGAAAGGATTCTTATATGATTCAGTGTTATTTTATATTTTCGCGAGTCGCGAGTCTGTCGTTGAGTCGCACGGGCTGTTGACGTTCTTTTGCTCGTGAGGTACGCTCTCGAATACGACTGTTGGTTATCGTTGAATTAATAGAGAGACTTGATGGTGAAGTGTGAAGGAAGCAGAAACCATGGATAATCGATCGAGTTTACATGAAGTGGAAAAATCAGCCGATCGGACTCGTGCTGGTGAGCCTCTAACCTTAACCTCGGCGCGTGAAGAAACAAGTAAGTGTTACGGTCGACGTGCCTAATTTGTCACGTCACGATTCCCTACTGTACTCTAAGCACGAGTGGACATCGATTAAAACGGCGTCCGCGACGATAACCGGATAATTCAAAATGACAGTGAGATAATCAGTCTACCTATTTAGGTATTTTCCATTGTCATTTTCAATCTCTAAAGCGTACCGTGATCGTCGAGTCGCTAGGCCATTCGACGAGCCATCGGATGGGCAATTTTTAAGAAATCGACCGGCACTCGATACCTCGTTAAATTGATCAGCGTCATTAAAGCTTGATGGAGAGGCTGAAATTTATTAAAAAAATATTCTCCAAAGACAGCGCACTTTAATCATTAGCATGAGTCATTTGCATTTTCGATCGAGATCGACAGGCACGGATTTTCCTTCTGAAAGCCATAAACCCTAAGGAATGTCAGAGGCTTGAAAAATAATTTATGAGAATTCAGTACGAACGTTCTTCAAGATACGGCAGGAAATCATTGCTGTATTATTGGCAGGTATGCCAACGTAAATACGTGCCTACGAAATACTCGTATGATTTATACATACAACAGTGCACGGATTGGCAGTATAGACGTAGACTGAAATAAATATATATCTATATATATATACAGCCCGCATATGAACTCCATAAGAATAATAAACAAGTACAAGGTAGAACGAAGGAATTGGAAATACAAGATATCGAGGAGTACAGATAAGGTGGGTACGAGTGATAGGTAGATAAAAGTAGCAACCTACCAACGAGAAGGGAAAACAGAACTACCGAGAAAGGGTTAAAGAAGAGAGGAGGCAGTCGTTAGCAGCCCGAGGCACGGCCGCCATATTTTATTACTTAAACGGCATGCCGAGGAGGTTGTTTGTTGGTTAAACAAGGAATTAATGCCGCAGAGATCTATCATTATGGAGGCTTGTTACGTGGCCCGTTGCACGCAGCTTAAATCCCTCGTCCTCCCTTTCCTTCATTTCTGCATCCTCCTCTACCTTATCGCAGGTCTCCCCCAGTTCTTTCTCCCTCTGTTTCGCGTTTCCTTGAGGCTTCATCTTGTTCTCTTTCCGTTTCCAAGCTTCCTCCCCACCCTTCGCCAGCCCAGTTCCACCGCAGCAAGAGTGACGATGGCACTGCGAAACGGCGCCGGCACGACACCCAGTCGTGTCATCCGATGCCGACGCCATCGGCAACCCTTCATCGTGACGCCGGAAGTGCATAATGGACGTCAACGTGGCGTCTCCAGCCGGCGTCGTGTTTCGGGCCACCGTCTACCGCGCTCTTGTCTCAAAATAAATCATAATGCCTACCCCCCCTCTCTATGGTCTCTCTTAGCTTGACAACCCCCCCTCGCGTCCTCCTCCCGTTTACAGGGAGAGCATATACTCACCCTCCGAAGCGTCTATGGCGTTGCCTTTTACGTCTACGAGTAAACAGTGTCGAGTCACGACGTCTTCGAAGAGCACTAGCTTGCTCTCTGGAAGTGTCCTAAGTGTCCGAGCTGGTCTCGTGTCCCCTTGGTGACTCTTAAAAAATCCCCTAGGAATTCCCTAGGACGCTCGAGCGGATTGCTACGTTAATGGCTAGGATATTGGCAAATCCTGTTTCTAGAAAATTCGTCGAAATTTCGTGAGCTGGAGATTCGATCTGGTTGATTCGAAAAAAATTTGAATAAAAATTTATGAAACGATAAATTCAATTTTCAAAAAGCAACAGTCACTTTCCCCTATCAGGTATATCACTGTGGATCCTTTCTGGAGGGTTTTTACGGGGTGGCCCTGGAAGGACGAGAGCGATAAGTAGTCGGCCGAAAGGGAGCGAGAGGGTGAACAACAGGGTGGGGCCTAACAGGGTCCAATTGAATTGTCCGAAATAAAGTGGAGCACCTGCCATCCTCTTTCCTAACAAGCTGGTAATAACCTGGTCCTACGATTTCAAAGTCTCTTCTCTCTCTCTCTCTCCTTTTTGCTTTCCACGTTTCTTATTTCATTTTTCACTCCCTCTTATGTCTCTTCATTTTTTTTTCACTTCTCCTCTCCTTCGGCCCCGTCGCCAAGTGGGCTCTTCTTCTCCTACCGTAGGCTCGGCTCTATTCCACGAGCCGCGGACTTGATTGTATGTTAGTTTTACAAACGAGGGGCTATCTCCGAGACAGGCAGGTGCTTCCCATTGTCGGCCTTCGGTTAAACGCGCCCACCGACGTCCTCGTTCCCTCAGGACTCCGTCTTAATTCCTGATCCTTGACGCGATGACTTTATAACTAGCATCAATCATGCCATCGAGCCTGGATCCGCGCTAATTCCTTAGTTATACCGTATTCGTTATAGTTAGGATCGTCGGAGTTACCGAGAACGTAGTATACTAAGCGTCATTTATACGGATAGTTGAAAGTTCCAAAAAAATGTGAAAACGCCAACAAGACGTACCAGGTGTCAGAATAAAAATGCACCAAGTATCCCAAAGTACTAAAATATCCAAAAATAAGTTCTCAAAAATAATTTATGGTAAAACATGTCAGTTACAAAAAAAAAACTCATCGACTCGTATCAGACCATATACCATAGTCTCTTGCGCAAAACGTTTACACGCACCGTGTACATTGACGTTCAAACATAACCTTTATCGTGAAGTTTATCGGTCGAGACTCTCGGCGAATGAGCTCGCGGATAGCAATATTTCCCCTATCGATATCCGGCCTGGCGGTGGCCGTTCTGGGAACGCCAAATGCGAATATTGTCCGGCGTTCGAACAAACGTAACTCTGTCCTGCGACACCTGCGCCCTCTTGGCATCGATAAACAAACCGTATTCACAGGCGGATTGGCAAAGTTCTTGCGAATAACTTTAAGACCATTGAAAACGGACAATGCACGTCTTTCATATCGTTTTAAGGGTCGGGAAATATTGTAAAATTTTATTCCAGCCGTCTCGAGCGACGACGCATCCGATTTCAACGGCTGGAACGTATTTTCATTATTTTCCCTGTGTACCTCCGTCTCTCCGGATGCCTTGAGCGGAACTAAACCGACGTCTCCCTTCGATCCTCCGGAACGCGTGATACCGTCTTTACGTAATTGTAGGTTAGCCAACCGTCGGTTCGTCCGTGGCTAGTCGAGGGAATTGGCGAAAAATCGGCTTCGCGCACCCATAACTGGGATAACTGGTGGCGGCTGGTACCCAGCCAGTCACTGTACGGTTGTTAAGGGATAACCCGTATGCCATAGCGCAGACTGTATACAAGACCGGCACACAGTGGGTTAAGATCAGCAACAGACTCGGACGTATCATCGCGAGCTAAAGGGGCAAGTTGAGAGTTGCTGAAGAGTGGGAACAGGGGGGGCCAGGAGTGTGTGAGAGTGCTATCGGCGGACTCTTCTCGACCTGAAGAGACCACACCGCGAGACCACCGTGCGTGCCTTCGGCCCTCTCCGCTAATATATCCCCGATCAAACATCGGCGTGATTAACTGCGTAATCAACCCCCTATATATGTGTAGACATTTTTTATACGCCATTTGCCAACTACCACGGAGCCAACCTGAACGACCGATTGGCAATTCCTGGTTATTCTTCCTGTTTTGGGATTGTCGATTGGGGCTTCGGAAAATTTATCTGATCATGGCTATCGAAGGTAGTGACAGATAGCGGGGGTGTTTTCGGGAAATCATCATGGCAGGTCCTCAGACACCTCTGTCACGTGTGACCCGGTGGCATCGTTCAGTTTCGTGCCTGTTCGCTCGTATGAATTATGGTCACTTTTTTTTTTATCTGGCTGACGCGACGACTCCCAGTTTAGACTTTGAGGTCGTTCTTGCTCCTCAGACGTATTTATGGGGCTCCGCAGTCCAGATTTATTAAAATTATAGTGATTTGATGATCGGTTGTCCGCCTATGGGAGATTATGAAAGAGGATACCGAGGGACTTTAGGGATGGGCCCTTTACGTCACTTGGGGAGCCGACCTCGACCTACGCGAAGTACCCTACTTAAGTATGATCTAGTGCCGATATGCCGATCTTATGCT
The DNA here is from genome assembly GCA_030142495.1 of Cephus runcator. Classification (NCBI taxonomy): domain Eukaryota; kingdom Metazoa; phylum Arthropoda; class Insecta; order Hymenoptera; family Cephidae; genus Cephus; species Cephus runcator. The sequence continues at coordinate 3,300,661 of JARQTC010000387.1, read as the reverse complement.
ATTCTGTTTTTTAGATTGTCTACCCTGGACCCGGGATACAGATGGGACAGTGTGAGGAGGATCTGCCGATTTGGAAATTGTCTTTAACGGAGGGAAGAGAGAAACGGGGGAATTTTGAGTGAGTATGGATGATATGAAAAATATTATTTTATATTTATTTCTAAGCGATTTTTCGAATAGCGGGGAATGCTTTCTCACGCTATTTGGTCGTATAAACTTCTCGAATCACTTTGGTGTTTTTTTCAATACTAAATTATGCTATAGGGAGCGACTGATGGGTCCCGTCACTGTCCACCGGGAGTATGTAATAAATGTGTCATCCCTATACCATATAACCCAGTTTCAAGCAATTTGTTTCACCTTAAGCCGGTTGTCGTAGCGTCTTCAGCATCCCTTGCTAACGAGGACTTGCAGAGCCTTAATTATGACATAATGGAGGCGCGGTCTGGCTGCTGCCTACCTTGGGCTCCTTTCATGCCAGGGCGAGTTCTACTGCCGTTACTATCTGTGTACTATAGTATATGTACTGTATGGTTATATAGTGCGGACGGTAAGGGGTGAGCTCGTATCATTATTCCTACACTGTGGTTAGGCCAGGGCACTACTAACTAGATCTACGACAGCTATGCAGGTAGCTCGTCACGAGTGTAGTCTATTTGGTGGCGTTAAACGTAAACTACTTTGCCGCGATAACAGTGCACTCTGGCGGGATATTTGAGTACGGAAAAAAAAAAAAATAAAAATTTAGGTCAATCCGTTTACCGTATTTTACAGCGTCAAGGATAGTTGTATGTTTTAGTTTAGTGACCGGTAAGTTTGGCAGTAATCGAATATAGAAATTTGAATATTCTCTCACGGTTACAATTTCCAAGATGGCGCATACCGTTCCTCGGTGCTTCCACCTCGCGCGCGAAAGTTGAAGTATTCTTGAAAATATTATATATTTATCATCGACATCGGTACCGTTGGATTCTTTGAAGTGGCACGAAAACTTATCACTTTCGTTCTTCTCTTGAAATAATAAGGCACCGAGCTTATCGTCTCTTGAGACTTCCGAGCTTCGATCCAGCGAGCTACAGTCGCGCCGGGAAACTTTTCACGGAAATTCAATTAAACTCCGACAGCGCACACATCCCTGACGCGTACAAATATCGAACTAAAAGGCAAGTTACGTTAAGCCAAACTCGGCCCGTTTAATCTGGCTAGTCGAAAACACGTGAATCCTCTTAAAACGGGGAAAAAGCATCGTATAGAGGAAAAAAAATGGATTTTCACGGTTACCGATTTAAGCGTCGCACGCGGGACGCGAAAGAAAATTATATGTCGCTGTGTGTAAATCAGTATGATACGAAGAAAAAAAAAGGTCTGTCAACTCAATTTCATAAATAACGATCTACGTCGATTAACGATCATGATAGATCGCGTGCCGATCGAGAACGATAAAATAACTTCTGCACCGCTGTGTAAGTTATTGTCACGGCGAGCGGCCGACAATCGGTCTCCGGTCTCAGGACACCACGTAGAGGAAGCCGCGAAGGAAAATCGCGGAGCAATGAAGCTGTCGGTTGGCTTATTGTCAGCAATGCCTTGGAACAAATCGTAAGTGGCATTCTCGTGAGAGAGAGCACGGCAGCCGTCGGCTCGGTTGTGTTTATGGGCCCTGGGGCCCCATGCTTCACGGAAACCTCGGAGCATTATGGTGTGGTCCTGCCTGGCCGCGCAACGACCCAACGTCTTATAATGTGCCTCTGACTACATCCTGGGGGCTGGCTATCACTCGGCCTGAAGACCTGATAGGAGGTGATCGGTAAGCATATAACGTCCGTCTTACTTTTACTATACATCCAAATGCACGCTGGACCGATCGAATTCCGCATACCTGTATCAATTCCCTGTTGGAAATTTTGTATAAATTTGAAAAAAAAAAAAAAAAAAATTTTGAAAAATTTTGGATTTCAATTTTTATTTTTTTTTTTTCAAATTAAATCTAAAATTCATTTATTTTCATCCCACTGAATTCCATATGATAAATCTATAATTACGTGTAAATTCAAACGGCTTATCTATCGGTTAATTATATTTCGCAGTTTTATCTTTTTCTTTTTCTACTCGCTGTGCACTCGTGTACTTTATACGCAGGGGCGGTTATTAAAGGTACACTGATGCATTTATCGGTATCGAGATAAATATTTAAAAAGTACAAATTCCGTATCGACTTGGTAATTGCATACAGGTTCTAAGGTCCCGGTGGCAATTATGCATCGTTACGATAATGTATACGTCCATCAATCAATTTGAGGTTGTAGCGAGTGACGAGGAGGATCACTGCGGGCACCGGCTGTATATATCGGTATTCAGAGAAAGTTTGACTAGTAGGACTGACGGATATGTGAATCTAAGAAAATGGGATATGGAATTAAATGTTAAGTATCGGTTGGAATTTACCGATGACAGCTTTCACGGTCGACCCGTGACAGAATTATTGCTCGAATAATTGGTCCTCTATTGCAGCGCTCGGACGCGGACCAATTATGCGCAGCTAAGATAATGCATCCATCCATCCAGCCCGTAATAGCGTCGTCACGAACCGCTACACGCCACCCGCCGAGACGCGATACAGTAGAGCCGGTGTGGCAAAATATCGTTGAAAACACGGCAAAACCTAAAGCCGGTATCACACACGAATTCACGAGCCGTTTGCAACCTTAGAAATCGTAGTTATATTTAAAAAAAAATTTTTTTTGGATTTAAAAAAAAAATTTTTACAATTTCGATTCCGAAATCAAAAACTGAATTTTGCACCGATTCAGCACCTTTTTTACGTCTATCATCCATTATCATGTCCATCAATCTCATTTGAACATTCGTCATAATCGAGGAACGAAAATCCAAATTTCCCTGTAGCAGTCTGTTTCTCAAACTGTATCTTCACACTGGTCGACTGACGTCATCGGCAGCCAATCGCAATATAGCGATAACGATGCCACAATTGAAATTTTGATAAAAATTCACATATATTTTTTTTTCACTTTTTTTTTTTAATTTTTCACACTCGCCCTTAAGAAGCGATGGACCTTGCCTACGATGAAAAGTTATTAGGAATCTACCAATGGACACTCCGCGATCCCCGCCGGCTTGATAACAATTATAAAACTTCACGAATCGCCACTTAACCTCAAGGGCGAATCGCGACAACTCGCCCGAGTCCGTTTATCCTGACCTTCGACCCCGTCGAGGCTTCGCGGAGCTGGAGTCCGGCCGGAAGGTGCCATAAAGTGATAAATCGTGCCGGGCTGGGATAGTCCTGCGGCAATTAGTGACATGAACCAAGTCGTCACGAGCCGCCATAATCCGAATTCTCGTGACCGGGGCTATGGTTGAGAAGAGAAAAAAAAAATTAATGCCAACGATAGAGATAGCAACGGAAAAAAAAGGAAAAAAAAAAAAAATATCAGCATCCAACCCGTCCGCTGTACGTTCCTCGTTACAGTCCGGCACCTGCGGAATATCGCTCCGGCCAAGACTTTCCATAACAGACACAGCCGAGAGAGGATATATCCCGGCGAAGTTCCTCGCGTGCTGCGGTACACAAAGATCCGCGACAAAGAGAGATACCAGCGAGAGCAGCGACAAAGGGCAGTAGCGTCGCTGATCGTCGTGGAAACTGGTGAAAAATCAAATGCCCTTCCGTGCCTTCCTGCTTCGTGGAGTCTGTCCACGATAAGAAGCCGCCTTTAATAAATGACTCCGAAGTCAGTTAAGGCCCCGCCGGTCTCCTCTATCCTCGGTAGCTACCTCGTTATCCTGGAACTCCTTGTATACCGTATAGACCCCCGTGTTTTGCAGCATTTTGAGCACAGTTCGGTATCATAAGAGGCCGATAAATCTTGGCCCGGACCCGAGCAGACGGTGAAACGTTGTAGGGCCGGAGAAACCGTCGTCCCGTTTGCTGTTCTTGGCTCCTGCCGCGACGGTGTAACATACGACAAACATATATATATGCCATATGCGTATATACATGTATATGTAACCTGTGGCTATTGAAAAAAAAATTTTTTTTTTTTTCTTTTTTATCGTCATTCACAAGTATCCAGTTCACTGTGGATCGTCCTTTCGTAGGTTAGAGAGCTACGGCCGTTTCGTGCAAGTACTTAGCTTCGTTAACTGGCTTTCTGGGTGTGTTCACGTGTTGGGCGGTTTTGTTCTGTTAAGGTTAGGCCGGTACGCGCCGACGCCGGGTGGGTCGAGCTCGTGAGCCTCGGACCCGCTATCGGCGAATCAGCGTCCGTCTTAATTATCACCCTTAGTTTCTTCGGTGTAAGCCTTTACCCGGTGGACAGTATCTGCAGCGCCTTCGGAGGACTGCAATATATCAACGTATGGACCAAGAACGGGCGATAGGATTCGAGCTAGGTTGGACTAGGTGGGGAAAAAAAAAAAGACTCGCGATTCCGAACTCGGGATTTTCTGGGAATATCGTTCACGCGTCGAAGATCGGATAGGTGCGAGATAGCGTGGGAATGATTTTGGGAGAAAATTTGGTTTTTTCGAAATTTTAACGCGGTTTTTTTTTTTTGGAAGCAAATTTTTTAAGAGCAACGTCTACGCAATATTGCCGGGAGGAGCGATCGGGAAGCGCGAAGAAAATGAAAACGTGACGGCGGCCATTTTTCTCCCTTAATTACCGGAACTCGGCTCTTTTCTCCGTTGATCACGATAAGCGTCACGATCCGCCAACCAAAGAGCCAGTCCTGCAGTAAGGGAGCGGCCTTACCTGCCTCGCTCGAACGTTCTGCAGTCCACTTCCGGTCTGGCGACCATTTTGGTACCATCGAGCTCTTCCGCGTGTTACTTGTCGATTAATCGACTTCACCGTCACGAGGATTCGATCGGTCTCGTCAATTTTTTTTTTTTTTTTTTTCGTAATCCGTTGCTCTCGTCGAGCCTTTTTTACGATAAAATTTTTTTTTTGAAAAAATTTTTTTTTTAGCCTACCGAAAAATTTACCCAACCTTGAGCATCGCCACTGTGCTTCCGATGGTAAATGAACTCTACCTACCTACGGGTCTACCTACTGGACCAAGAGCAACAAAACTTACAAGAGCCGTCATTAGCCACATCCGTTTTGGCTCGAATTGAATACAAAGAAAACGATGACTAGGTAAACTAATTGCACGTTGTCGCTATGCGTACCAGCTCGCTAACGGGTAGGACGAACACCGTGATTTATGGCTTCTTGATCTCGAAGGTACTTTATACCGTGGAGGAGACCTACTCTCTCTCTATATATATATATATATATATATATATATATATAAGGAGCATCCTCCTGGCTCGCATGCAACCAATTAATCAAGCCCCGATTAATACGTCCAAGTTTACATCAGACTCCTGGGATCCTACTTAATACATCATACCTCGATATTGCCAATCCCATTGACATCGGGATCATCAATATCGAGGCGCGACAACCGAAGTCCAGTTTGTTTAAGTTTGATCGGCCGATGCTGCACCAGTCGGGTCTAACGGGCGAACGAGTCTGCCAATAAAATTATTACTGTAACAGGTATATCGATACTCCACGATATTTTGATCTAACAAGTTGGCAAGCCTCGCGGCTCTCTTACGTATAATAATAATGGCTGCCATGTTAAATGGCTCTGTGTAATAATACTATCGAATATAGATATCTATTGTATCCTGGGGAAATGGTCCGATATCTTGATATTATATTCCGTGCGTATATATACATATATATATATATATATATGAGTCTTAGGTTATTTAGCATGTACCTTCTCCTCGCCTGTACATAAGTCTTATGTAACCTCGTTCATCCTCGTTTCAGGGTCCTTATACATGTATCCTAATTTCGCTAGGAGCAACTTGTTGATAATTAGCCAAGTTCATGAACTACCACCTAACGGCAGAACTGCTGCCCTTACGTGAAGTCAACCGCGTTCCACTGTATCTTCTGCGACATTTACGCCCCACCCGGTATAGCCCTATGCATATAGCTTGTTCAGAAGTTAACTTCGTACGGTACAACCTGACCCGACGTCTGTCATGCCCGGGCGGGACCGAGGGATCCCATGACTCGAGAATTTTCAAAATATCTTACAGTCGAAAAATCTTATTTTATGGCATTACGCTTATTTAGCGAAATTTCCAAAATTTTTGGGTTTCGAAGAAATCACCTTTTTTTGGTTTTTACTTGTTCGTGTTATTTTATATATGGGATCGTTATGTCACGTCTGCTTGCTGCGCTAGTAGCACGTGGTGTTAACTTTAGAATTTAAAAAAATGTGAAATTTATGTATAAACATTGCCGGGAGCATATGAGCTTTTTTTTGTTATACAGGTAAAATCTTACTGATATATATATATATATATATATATATATATATATTAATTTGTTAAATATTATTATAAAAATCGGTGAAAATGTCAAGCAAACGAAGCTGTCATAAAATTAAATCTTTGTGTTTCTGCAGTTTTATGGTATAATGTGTGTAGGGGGGGAGGAAGGGGTTAAGGAGGCGTTACTAACTTTGTAACGGAACCGCGTTTCACGTCGATCCTTGAGAGTCTCTGCTTAATTAGGCCGGTGGCTGTGTAGTTCTTTTAATTAAGTCTAAATTGTATAATTAGCTTTGACACAGTTTCGCCGTGTTCAAAAGTCCAAACGCTTCGAGGACGAGAGGGAATCGTGACTTGAACTTCGAAAAAAAAAAATATATATATATATATTTTCCTAGTTTCGTTTGTTCGATTTGAACTTTTTATAAAAAAATACGTTTCAATTTATTTCGTACGGCGATATAGTCTTTTGAAATAATTTTGAAAAAAAAAAAAAAAATAAACAGGATCAACCGGAACGACAAACAGCAAATGACTAATTATCCGGGAAACGCCGAGGACGCACGAAGCGATCTTTCGCGTATCGATAAGTATCTTTAATTAAAACGACCGGGACGATAATTATCGTCGGGGTATCCGTTTACTCGTTATTCCCGAGCAAGACGCGCCATTTTTCTTCGTGCGATTCCTGCCGGAGGCAGAGACCCGAAATAAGTAGCATACGCGATACGTCTCGGTAAGCTCAGAATAAGTAAATTTTCAATTTATTTTTTTTTTTTCGAAAAAAAAAAATCAAATTACACCATCCGATGGAACGACGAACGACGAATTTGCTATACCTACCGTGAGTGCGAGTGAGACACACTTATGCGCTTATACACGGGTAAGAGAGAGACACGCGTACAAAGTACCAGATCGTAGGGGGCGACTCCCTTCACGAATTGGTTAACTTAAAAAAAAATTTTTTTTTGAATCTAATCGGATTTTACATCCGTATCGATACGCAATAAATTATATTAAATTTTCAGAGGGGATTTAATGTTGACATATATACATATTGTTCTCGTCATTTTGTTATCCGATCGAACCCCCATCCACGACCAAGGGCCCCAGAAGAAATCGGTACCGTTTTTGGCATTAATATTCATACGCACCCGGTATATGATATCCCATGGGATTTTGACTTGTCGAGCATGTATATAGTAAGGGATGAATCGAGTGTCATAAGGGATGTAGCGGAGTCCATGGGGATAGTCGGGGTCTTTGCCAATGGTTAATAAATAACATATACGCACCCATACGACCAGATGGCTGGGCTTAGGATTTTGACTGACATTAACCGAGATTCGGTTGGAACGTTTTACCGAATTTCCTGAACGGATTAGTGAGTTTCTGTTTGCAAACACGAGGATTTTATGCGCGATAAATAATACTAGATTTATTATGCAACGACAGTCGCTTTCATCGTTTTACGATCCGAGACCCATCGCCCCTTCAGGGTCACCAATTGTCAATAGTACATTTGAATTTCATTGGCATATAAAAATCTTGTCTGGTTCTGATAAGACGTTGAAAAAAAAAAAAATTTTTTTTTGAAAATTTATTCATATCACGTAATTACTACATATCCACCTCCCGTTCGTGTCTCAGGTACAAATTGTACACCGATCGTAATGCCCTGAGTGCAGAGTGGGCTTACCGTACGTGCGTTACAAAATTGCATTGGTTTCTCTGTATACCACGTGCATTCGAGTGCAATCTGCATGGCTTAACGGATGCACTCATGTTCGTTCCGGGTATTCGGTGCAGTTGCACGCCGAAATGAGCTGGCTAATTTCCCATGATTAGCCGGCCTTATCATACGCGTGGTAATCGTTATCCCTTTTGCTTGATACGTAGCGATAATACCGGGTGGCGATTTTACAATTTACACGAAATCTTTTTTCGTCACTCGAAAGTGCATCCAAACGATACGTGCTGTTAGTAGGATGCAATTTGAATTATGGGTTTTGAGTATTTTGGCCGATTGACTCTTCAGTTCTTGACGCCTAACGCTTTTGGTATCGCGATACATTGTTAACCTAACCTGACCTGGGTCAATCCTACTCCCACGTGGGATACGTGATCGGGATGCATATTTGAGTTTTTTTTTTTTTTTTTTCCCAGTGGAATCTTCCCGTACGTCGCCAGCCTGGTTGGTCAAATCCCTAATGGGCCTTGTGGGCTATCCTGACGTTAAATCGGATTTGTTATTGCCGTTTCATTGAGACGAATGTCTTGAATCCAGTTCTGGACGACGTGCCTACTGGAATTGAAACGGTCCCTAGAGTCCGTTTGGACAATAATACCGATTAACATTTTTATACGTATATTATTCCTACTTAGCATGGCAATACGCGCTAGTTTCATTCTGGTCACTTTATATAGGGATTATTTGTGGGTAGTTTCCGTCTTTTTTTACCCGGAAGTCACGGCTTTGAATTTTCGTCCGATACGTTTTTGGGGTATTTTTTTTGTTTGTTATATTGGTAACGTTTACGGGGTCGTCTTTGAAAATTAAAAAAAAAAGGGCTGCGAGTGACCGAATTCGGATTTCCCCTAATCCCACGGCAAAGTGGTCAGGCACCGGGTATACCTTTGTACGGCACGACGCAACGCAGACCTGCATTCGAATGGCAAAGGCTGACGGAGTCGAGCAGTCCACGAAAACGTAGAAACAAAATTTTACAGCCTCGATGCTAATTTTGCTCGTTTGAAGTGGGGCTTCAATTAGCAAGCCGAGTTCAAACGTTCATTTTACTCGGCGGAATGCCTTATGGCTTCCCAGCGGCGCATCCGTCCGCGGGCGTCGTGACGTTTGGAGAACGGCGTCGACAAATTCAAATGGACGTACCGGCTCGTGTAAGTGCAGGTGGGGGGGGGGGGGGGGGGGGGTTTATTAAATACACG
>JARQTC010000387.1:3265512-3282818 GCA_030142495.1 Cephus runcator | reverse complement strand
ATCAGGCATGCCATACCGATACCTGATCCGGACCTGATACGACATCAGGCAGCCTGACCAAATTTCTGCTCGGGTTAACCTTCGTTCGGTAAATTTGGTACATCCGTGTAGAAAAGTTTTTCTAAATACCAAAACGAATGCAGCGATATGCACTTCTGTATCCATGAATCTTAAGGGCTATTGTATATATATATTGTATATATATATATATATATATATACCTTTTCGTATCTGTACCTGGGGCTTTCATATTGTATTTCTTGGTCTGTCGCTACATGCGAATCATTCAGGCCGAGTAGACTCGATGGGACAGTTGGTCATAATGGTACGTAGGAAAAAGGTACTTTTGCACCGGGGAAATATTAAGGAAAGGTATTTTTATGCAAGAAATGATACTTTACGCGGAGACTTTTCTCTCGTAACTGAAGATTTTATCACGCTCGTTTCTCAGGCCGGATGGCTGCGTCTATTAAACATTGAAAAAACAATAGCCGTAATGGCCTCTTACGTGTTATTCTTTTATCTTTATCTTTTTCTTCTTTACGAAAAATTCATATCGTTTACGACAAACGAGAATGTGTTTGTATATGATAGGACGGTGGTTGTTGGGGGAAAAAAAAATTTTTTTTTTGCTCTTTTAGGTAATTAATACAAAAATTGGTATATTCGGGTCCGATCGTATCTCGCGATAATTTACGATCGGCTTATCAATTTGGGATCGACTCGCGAATAATATTGGGGAGTTAGAAATATGAAAAAAAAAAAAAAAATTATTATTCGAGACTCTGACGTCACAGGGCCGTATGGCCGAAAGGCTGGCGATATTGAAGCGAATGAATATTTAAACGGACGGCATCGTCTGCTTGGGAAAACTTTGCTTAATTAATTTTCGTTTTATCCCCATTAAGCAGACGTTCTTTTATTCGCGACTGCTTGGCTTTTGCCAGCCTCCGAGTTCTCTTTAAATGACGTTCGCCTTTATATTTTTTTTTGTCCCAGCGTCCCCTTCGCCTCTTTGGAGAAACTTTTTTTTTTTTTTTTTTTTTTTACGGTCTTAACGACACTATCGGCTTCTGCTTCGATTTATTTCATATTATTTTCACGACTCCGGTTTCGTTAATTGAAATATCCCCTCCGCTCCCATTTGCATGGCAGGTTCGAATCTGCCAGGTAATTAAAATTTGTTCATTTTCGACAGAGCACGTTCATTTTTCGAAATAGTGTAAATAGTCATTGAATTTTAAAAAAAAGTTAATTTTTGACGTCCCTTTTGGAAAATTTGTCATAATTCAGGCAGTAGGTGCTGTGTACGGTGATGGTAATTTTTTTTCTAAATTTTGAATTTTTTATAATTTTGGAAATGCTCGTCGATATCTCACGTGCGAATTTCGCCGTGTTCGATGCGCAGCCTTGTGCAACGTAACAGGCATGTAAACAAGCAATTTGTGATAATTACGTCGGTGCCCTCGTATACGGAGCCTTTCTCGTGGCGCCATAGGAGCCTTTTCACGGAATATTTATGGGAAAATTAAAAAGTGAGCCCGACGATGACGTCGAAATATTGGATCCCCGCCCTATTCGGGCAGGGCGCGATTTAGCCGTCCGAACCCCCGTAGAGTGGTCATGGTGAACCATAACGTAAGCGTTCCTACCTTTCGAGTGACCGCAAATGTAAAACAAAGAGGATGACCGTTTTCGTTCGCGATTTACATTCCGTTGGTTTTTCTGTACCCCATAGTTGCCTGCTCCGTTTGGCAAACGAAATTGTACCAATGGTGGTTAAGAAAAAAAAAAAAATTTGTTTTCTAGACTAAACGAAAAACCTCGAGACTCTGGTTGCCCTAAGAACCTTTCTGGTACGAGGAATTTATAAACATAAAAATTAAGCTATAACAGTGCCGTAGTAAATTGGGGCATGGGGTCTGGGCAAAGTACAAAAAAATTATACAAAAAAATTTTTATTTTTTTTTTTGATACAATTTTTTTATAATACTCAACGTAAACCATTTTTGCAATTTACGTTTTTTCAAGCACGAATATGAGCAATGAGAATTTCATTAACGGTTTCTCGCTTTCTTGAAGGTCCGTTGAAAACAGGGCTGAAAAATTAGGGGGGGACATAGTGCGTACAGAGGACCCCTGGGTAAACAATAATTGTCGGCGACACCCCTGAGAAAGGAGGAAAAAAATATGAAAAATCCTTCCACGTGTATTTACACAGGATACCCGCGAGACGTAGTTTTTATCGTCTTCGATAATTCCGAAAAAAAATTCCGCCCTTGTAAAGCCATAAAATCCGTCGGGGACGACGGCTGAGTCTCTCGCGGTATCTACGTTAACGCTGTCGTCGTTCCGTGCTCGAAACGGGACTGTCGGCGCTGGGCTCTTAGAAGTTCGTGAAATAAAAAGAGCCTATAAAGTGGAGAGAAGGAAGCGTCGATCCCGTGTTTGCGCGCAGCTACGAATTTGTACCGCTAGATGGCTACGAGGGTGAACGCGTAAGCTATCAGTTGTATATTCAAAAAAGACAGATTTTTGTATCTCGAAGTGAGCAAATATTTCCCTTTTTTTTTTTACAGCTCAAGAACAACTTCAAATCGGTGCAGCTACGAATTCCGATCCTTGGACTCTCTAATTATAGAAGGAAAAATGGGCCGAGCTTCGAAATCGTTACCGGGTCTACTTAACCCGCAGCCATATTACCCTCAGATGATTTAGACGTAGGACCCACTGCGTTCTCGTAGGCGGAGTTGGCGCTTAAATGCTCAGGTACGTTTCCTAGGGCTTTTTCTTTATGTTTTTTTTTTTCGTTGGTAAAAACTTTTCAACCTAAATTATAATCATTGCCGCGTAGCCCTGCTTTGTTACCTAAAACAAGGCCAAAAGTCTTGCCGTTAACGATAACGATTTTCTTAAAAAAAATTTTTTTAGAATTTTTTTTTTTTTTTTCAAAATATTCCATAGGTACAGTACGGTAAGTAGCCCCAAAATTTTACAATATTTTACTGATTAGAAGCTCAGTGTGGATTTCAATGCTTTGTATTATTATTATTATGCTATATTAATATTTCGATAGCCAATTGGGCCTGTAGGCAATTGGATAACTGTCTTACTACGATCAAGTTAATCACGAGTACGTAATCAGTGGTTCGTACAGGTTCAAAGTATCCAATACGAAATCGACGCGCAACCAAAGGGAGATTAGATTTTAATAATGCAGCGACGCGTTTACGTAGGGTGGCCCCGTTCGATGATAAAACCAGTTGGCCCCTAGGAGGTAAACCGGTACGTTCGCTGACTGAGGCCAATTGTCGAAAGTTGATTGGCCAGTTGCAGTGTTGCTGGTTGTTTGGGATTCTGTATTTCCTCAGGGCACGTTTACTGGTCAAAGCCAATTGCAGTGCGAATTGTGCCAATGAATTTCGGGATTTTTGGGAAATTTGAGAATTGAGTTTTGTCTCGAATATGCTGTTATTGAAACTAGTCGATTTTTTTTTTATTAATACGTACAAATGTTTATGTTGTTTTATATGAAAAAAAAAAAGTTTTATCGGTACTTAATTTTGAAATTAGGGAAAAATTCGGGTGAAAATCTTATTTGACGATATGACAAAAATATTGGTTGATATTTCAATATTTAAAATTGGTATACGATGTTTTATTGGTACCGGAAGTAGTAGTCGCAATATATACATATATATATTTATAGGGGTGGTAACATTTTTTTTTAGTACTTTGAGTTCATCATGGCGTTAGAACTGATCGATTGGTATATCAAAATTGACCCCATAGATACTATAACATTCATGGTATATCCTAAAGTCACACCGTACGTACATTTCTGATTATATATTGATAACATTTTTTTTTTATTAATTCATGTTATATTCCCCCCATGAAACCAGCCCTTGACCTTTGATATATCGCCCTACTTTCAGTAATTTTTCGACTAGGTCCCTCCCATAAGATATAGGCCGAATCGGTCAGAATGAAAAAGTCTGAAGTGCCAAAAAAAAAAAAACCGTCAAGCCACTCAGGATCGACGATGTAGAAATCGAAAGAATTTTCAAAAATTTTCAGCTTTCCATTCGCAACTCATACCAATCGCCGTACTATGTACAGAACTGCAGAAGGGAAAACCGGATAGAGGGACTTAATTAATGAAAATTAAATATTAGCCTGGCAAAACACAATTTTGACAAAACTAACAGTATCACGAGCGTATGGAACCATACGAGTTACGCCCTTTTGTAAATCCACCCAAATTTCAGTGCGCCAACGATCCCTCAAAGGCAGGCACACGTGCAGAGACCATCAAGGAAGGGAGCCCCATCCGGCCATAGTGAAATATTAATTCCTGCATCTCCGACTCGGAGGACCAGGGGCCCAGTCAATGTATTGTCCACCCCTGTGACTGTCGATTAGCTTGATAAGTGATAAAAAAAATATGAGAAATTGCATAAAGATCTCTATCGTAAAATCCGCATCGGCTGTATTAAGTCTCCGGACGGGTTAGTTTCATTCGCGAGAGAGATACGACGCGAACGCCTCTGGCGTTTTAGCGGCGAACCAATAATTTCCCAAGCACACTCGGTGCAGGAGACTTGATTAACTCGGTAGGTCGCGGAGAGTTCGGGGCTGAAACGTTTACTTCGGCTATGCCCCGTGGGTTCCCGAGTGTTTACGAATGGGCACGAAGGGCCCCGAAGCACTTGAATCAGGCTCGCTTCGCAACAATCGAAGCACGTCGAAGCCCCAAAATTTCTCACCCTGGGGACGGAGTTATTCATTCACGAGGACGTTAAATTCCGTCGAGTCAATCCTGCCTCCTAGACAGATCATTATCGTGGAGTTTTACCAATTATACGCCGGCATGTTTGCCAACTGCAAAGATTGCTCATAATAAAGCAGTCCGCCATAATCGATATGAAATTCTATTCACACGGATTCTCCCAAGGCAAGTCCACGCCGCTTTATGGCGATACTCGTAAATTATTAAGACACAAAACTTTTTTTTTTACCTCCCATCCAAATTTTAATGGAACCATTAAAAAGGGGTTGTATCGCAAAAAAAAAAAAAAGCACAGTAATTCTTCTAAATACTGTCTCTACTTGAAAAAAAAAAAAAAAAAAAAAAATCACACTGTATACGACCAATTTAACTTTTAACTCGAGTGCCCATTGTGCTTAATATTACCGTTCGTTTCGTAAAGCCCGTAGAAAATCCCGCGGGTGTCTAGGTCCTCCAAGATGGCCTACGATTACGTTCAGTACGTACGTACACGTTACGTACGAACCTCAAGAGGCACGGATATACCCAGGTACGTTTTTATTAATGGTACGCCATTTGTATCACAACGGGCGGTACCACCCTGTAATTCTTCCATTCCGTTAGATCCACGAAGTAATACCATCAAAGTAAACGTCCCATTGGGCCCCCCCCTCGCCCCACGGCAGTATCATTTATACAGCCCACAAGCTAGTAATTCGATACTGTTTATTTCTTTAAAGTACTCCGTACCGTCCAGCAGCGCCATTCTTCTTCCACCGCGTGTATATACGTATACTAGCCTAGAATTAAGCTCAGCTCCACCAACTTTACACACCGTTAAATATATCTGGCAACGGTAGGAACTTAATTACGTCATTCAATCTCTTCATCAACAAGAACAACAGCGTACAATCTCCGCGTACAGTTATTGCTTTACCTGCGAGAATCGTTGTACGCTAGCCGTACAAACAAGGTGTACAATAAAAACCAAAAATTTTTTTTGCCACTTTGGTTGCTGGTGTTAAATAATAATTGATTTTTTTTTTTCAAAAAAATTTTTTTGCACCAGAGGCTTCTTCGGTCGGTACCTTAACAAGAGTATCAAAGTCACAAGGAACATCTTTACCCTGCCGTCTCGTCAGTTTGCGCAAGACGTAAACAGCGCGGACGTTAACGGCCGAATTATACAGGACGGAATCGCACGTTAATCACGCGGCGTGTCTGACTCATTTGTACGCGTCCGCGCGTACAAATCAGTTGCAAATTAAGTGAAAAGAAAAGAGTCGCGTTTTCATATGGTCCCAGGAGAGCAGAGCGGTTTGTACGTTCGAATAGCCACGTGATTCAGGTATACGTAGGGAACGGCCGATGACAGATAATGAAGAGAAGAAGGAACGATAAATAATTTCGATAAACCCGTTAACCGCGATATTAAAAGCAATTAATTGGGAAGTCCGAGCGTACAGCGGTAGGTTAACAAAAATTTCTTACATTTATATCATTTTTTTCACGTGACACGCGTAAACGAGTTATCGGAGCAGTTTTTCTTTTTTTTTTCTCAAAATCCGTTAATCGCGGAATTAAAACTTTTTTTTTTATCGTCGCATCAGTCCAACCACCCCGAATATTACGCTGTTATTTAATCATGATATTTTTATCCCTGTTTATTTTTTTGCCTCATTCTCCCGCAAAGTACTTTGGCTCAAAGTATCCGGCAGGGCCGTACCTAAGCGACTGGGAGCCCGACTGGGCACTACCAACTGGATTTTGCATACCATGCAAATAACTGGGCGCGCTATGCCTCCTGACGAAAAATTCCTGCTAATCTTTTTGTCTTTGTACAACAATCCTGTCGCGCGATATCCGTCGTTCAGCACTTGGCTGCTCTATGCGCGAATCGCGGATGCATTGAATTTCATGCTGCGCTCGTATTCCGCTTCCTTGTATCCGAGTTGTTATGCTTCGTTCGCACGACGGACAGGCCAACCCCAGACGCCCGATAACACGTGATAAGGGGCTTTCGATAGCCATTGTTTACATCGTCAGATAATTCAGGTATTTTAAATGATCGGATTGCTGGTGACGTCACGGAAGTAAAAATGAAAAAATTGCATCTCTCGGCCCCCGTCGTACGCGAAGCGACGACAAAGCCGTCGCAGGTCGTAAATTCGTGGTGATTTGACGTAATTCGCAAAAAAAAAAAAATTAGAATTAACAATTAATTATTAAAAAAGTGTACAACGAGAGGATGAATGAATGAGATGAAGAAAAAAAAAGTTACTAAACGACCAGTGTCAAGTTTGGCCAAGTCGAAAGTGGATGGTCGCGGATAAGAAGGGCAGCGAGAGGGAGAGTCAGAAAAAGACGTGTAAAAGTGAAATAATAAAGAGCTGATAAAAGAAGCAAGAGGAATAGCACGCAAGCGCGGTAGCGCCGCCGGTTCGCGGCTCGGCGATAATTTATTGCGGCATTACTCACTGCCGGACACCTCAATGGCCAATGGGGGAGGGTTGTGTATACGCTTGGTGGTACCTGGTGCCTCCTCCTCGCATAGTTTATATTATTTAGCTTGCATATGCTGCCTAGCCTAACCGGAGGATACGTTTCGCTTCGAAGGTCATCATCAGCATGGATCACAATGTCCTGGCATATCCGGTTACATCAAAATCGATTCGTCATACCGAATATTCATGTAAATGAATTATTGAATAAATGTTTTTTTTTCTTTTCAATTACAAAAACTACCCATGACTGTACGTAGATTCTGAAAATAATTTTTTTGAAAATCAAAAATTTTTAATTTTTTCAAAAATTTATTTTCACCACTTCAAATAGCTTTTTTGTCATAATTTTCGATGACGATACTTTTTTTTTTTTTGGTCTTTCGTGGATTTTCGTGACCCGTTGTTCGTGAAACAGGCTGCGCGCGAAGGTCCTATTATTTGACCTGGGAAAACCTTCCTGGCGCCCCAAGGCGTTTAAACAGTGTCCCGCTCTTGTTGGCTCAAACTTTACGAGAAATACACTTGTCCGCGTTGCGAGGTTTAAGTGTCGGAGAAAGGGCGCAGCGTTACCAACGTTATAGGGTTAGCTTAGGCTCGGGCTTGGCCGTGTGTGCCTGTTACGAGGGTGGGATCGTTACCACGGAGGGTTGGCAACGACCACCCAAGGTTGCACAATCCGTCATAGAAGTTCGGTCTTTGTAAACGGCCCGGACGGCAGTCCGGGCAACCTGTTGCTTCATTGTTGCCATATGAATATATATATATATATATATATATATACACACTGACACAATCTATATACATATATTTACCATACGCGTAACCTCCACTAAACAGGGCTTACACGCGACTGTCGCGAGAACGACCCATTCCAGTCACATGAAAACTGTCTCCAGGGTCTGACCTAAGCTACCGTCAATAATAATAATATTTCACGTTCTACCCCAAAATTTGTTTTCAAGTAAAAAAAATCGCCCAGGTCACTGTCGCACCTGAAAAAAAAAAATCATAATTTCCAAAATAGCATACATTACGTATTCGCCTTTATGACCGAGAATCTTATCGATCTCAGAACCCAGCGATTACCTGTCATCGGTCGTCTATATCGCGAATTTTCGCGTTTTTCAGACTGGACATGTTTTTCCCCTTTTCTTTCTCCCACGCTCAAGCAGTTTTCAAGTATCGTGATTCAATTGAATTTCGTTTTCGCTCCTATTCTCGGCTTCTCACTAAATCTTGATCCTTGTCGCGCGACGTTCTTTGGCTTGAGTGGCTGCCTTTACCCTCGTGGAAACTATTAAACGGGGCACAAGGAACGTCGGTGTACTCGTCACTGGCAAAATCCTTCGTGCAAGCGACAATTTTCACTTCGAGCATCTCGGCGCTACCGGTACTTTGGTTACTGTCAATCGCGCTGGTTACCGCATTGTTAGCCAGCTGCTTTCTACGTGATTACGTGCGCCAGTGCGTTTGAACCTTCGCTTCGGATCGGAGCCCCACGCGACAAGGCTCTGACTATACGCTGGATACGCGTCAGGTCGTGCATAGTGGCCTGTGTGTTTTCTGGGTGCGTGGTTGTAAAGAAAAAGGATACGTATATAGTGACGCTGTTTACGGCTGACTATAGTTTGCTTAGCGAATGCTCGAAATCTCCTGTGAAGTCTCCTGTGAATCGTGGCTCTACGTAGTTCGGATACAGTCGGGTAACCGAATAACGATGGTTTTCAATATATTATGGGGATTACGGTAACGAGGACGTGGATGAAATTTTATATTTTTCTCACAATTATTTGCCATAGTGTTTCGGGGACGGCATTACTAATTTGTTCGGGATTAGTTTTGAGCGAGCCACTGGGACTCCCCGGGTGTTATTCATCTGATTTATGTACCACCTGTTCGGTCCGGGCTTGTTCATCTTGTTTTAACCCACATACGTAATTACAGCCGCGCGCGGTTATGCCGTGAGGTAATGATTAATTATTTTACCGCGGCGATGACGTACGTCGCGTCGTTCGACGGGACAAATTTTACGATGGATCAAATGATGATTGGGGAGCGCGGAAGTATTTTTGATCGTCGATCGTTAACGTCGACGATATTTTGTTTTTTGTGGGGAAAAAAAAATTTTTTTTTCGAAGTACAATTTTTTTCTTTTTCGTTTTTTATTCAAAAAAGTTTTTATTCGTTGAGAAATTACTTGAACTTCGTAGAGTCGATTTTTCTGGCGCGGTGGATCGCCGGGGAGGGCTGCAGCTGCATCCGTAGGCAGTTGCATTTACAGTTGGCAGGTTGTACGTGGGGTACTAGGGGGGGGGGGGACTTAAGGGTGGCGGATACGCTTTACCGGGCGGAAGAGGAGAGGGGTGAAGACGGGAGTGGAGGGTAGCGGAATTCAGCAAGGGTAGTCCAGAGGGGGATGCTAGCTGGGAAGAGTAGAGCAAAGTAGACCAGAGTGGCAAGGGTTGAAGTGGTAGTTACCAGTTCCGAGTTTGAAAGTCAAACAGCTCTGTTTAGTCCTGAACTGTTAAAAGCCCTTCCCTGGTAAAAACAGCTCCGATGTTAAAAGAATGCACCGAATGCATACGTATTATTTTTTTTTTTCCCCCCAGTTGCATCCCTATTGTCGATACAGATATTTCTGAGGGTTGATGCATTTCAAAATTTTACACTCTGTATATGTAATTTAATTAGCACTTACTGTTAATACGTTTTTGGGGCGATGCTAATTAGCTAGGGGAAAACAATTTTTTTTTAATTGTAATAAAAAATTTTTTTCACGTTTCTGTGACTACTTTGCTCCACTTACACTATGCATATATACATATATATATACTATTTGGGAAATTTCACTGAATATCCTGACGGAGTCGCGATTCGTGTTCCTCTAGTTATACGTGCATAATTGCATACTCGTCGCTCCACCAGGTCAGGGCAGGTTGGTGCATCAGGATGCAGCTGGGGGATGCATCCAGACTAGAGTCACAGCCTGCATAAAGTGGAAAACCCTCCGACTGCGAATTAGCCTGCTAAAAGTCTTTAGAGTCTAGTAGTTAGGGTTAGGCTAGGTTATGCCTATAGATATATACAAGATATGTATATATATATATATATATATATATAAGATTTTCACGCGGTCCAGTATATCTTTGTATAAGTATTAAGAGTATTTTAGGGATCCCGCTAGGCTTATAAATTATTAAAACTTTCTTGCTTGCTTTTTTGACGGGGCTAATCTTGCGTATTATTATGGCGTCGAGCCTGATAACGCGCAGTCCTTATATGGGACTTAATAATTCTTATCCAATTAGACTGCCTTACCCAGAAGTAAGATCTCTGTAAGCTCAACGTCTATCTGTACCTTCGTGGCCCAATTTGTGCACGTGGATGATTCCTAGCAAGCTTTTGGGGAAACTTCAGGCAAAGTTGCTTCGTGATCATATAGACAGTGCATATATGATATAGTATTTACATTATGTATTATAGACTAGCTATATACAGACCTGTAGAATAACATCTTACAGAATACATTCTACATATAGTATAACTCCTAGCATCGGATAGAGTATGAATTTTCTGTAGCCCATTTCAAATATTATTTTATCAAAATTTTTCTGGATACGTAAATCCTAAAAGGAAAGCAGACTTGCAAAATTTTTTTGACGATATAAAATTTGTTGATTTTACAGAAAAAAGAGAATTTGGCGAAAAACGTTCTCCGTACCGTAGTGCCAGGGTCGAGTGCTGGAGTCCCAAGAATTTTGGGATAATCCGGGTTAAGTGGTTTACGCCACAAGATTTTTTGTCGATTCAGGTAAACTTGAACAGGCAAGGGTTACTTTGGGTCTTCGGTCGTGGGCTTTGGGGTGGATCAAGATACAGAAAAAAAAGAAAAGCTCAATCTATTCATTCGCAGTCTCCGCGTGGGACGATGGGTCTCCCTAGTCGATCGCTATGAATCAGTGATAAGGATTTCATTATCGGACGTTCTCTTCGCTATCAATTAGTCGCTGGAATATTCTGAAAGCTCAAGGAAGTTTCAAACGCCAAAGTACCACTGGCGCGGCCAAGTTTGCGGGGCTGTGATGTAGAGTGACTCTCGGCAAATTAAGTGAGCCTGGTTTGCAGTGCGGACACGTAGACTCGTCCGTCACACCCTAACCTCAAACTACCCTCGACATGTAGAACGCGTACCTATGTACCTACGTAGTTACAATATGCATATATATATATTTGGGTGTGTTTACATGTATCCAGGCACAAGATTCAACCCCAAGGCATCGTCCATCCCTCGACCTACTAGCGCTGCTACCCTCACCTCCTGTCCACCGCGTAGATGGCATTGCATACGTTATCGCGGCTAACCACCCCCAAGGCAATCATCCCCCATTGACATCGAGCTATTCATGGAAATTTCATCGCAACCCTGGTTTCGGCATTACGCTTCATTGAGAATGTACATTCCATGTATTAAGCCCCCATCCTACGATTTGCTCAAAATAAGCATCGTCTTTTTGAACCGTGTACGATCATTTTTTTTTTATCAATATCGTACTGGGTTATTCAATACCGATTTTCGGTGGGATCAAGTTACGGGAGGGGGTTGAGAAGCAATTTTCTAGTGTATCTCTGATGACGTTCGTTTTTTTTTTCCTTTGTTCGATTTCAAATAACCGTTCACTTTCTTTCTTTTTTTTTGTACGTTTCTACAGCGGTATTATCCAACTTTGTCGATCCCTGTATTCTATTGTATGTAAAAATATCATATGTATAGGTACTACATATGCATGGTGGTGTATACGCTGAACAAAAGCCGGAACTTCGTTTTCTGCGATGGCATTGGCAGTCACGTAATTACGCGCTCCGTTCGATCGTAACGAATCGGTAAAGTTGGTTAATGCCGCCGCCGTTGACGGGTGGCGCCACTAGTCGTTACGCTGTACGTGGATAAATGAATAATAGAAACAGCGGGGAAAATTATACAGAGCTGTATGGATTGTATCCTTCCTCGTGCACATATTTCTTGTAATCTCGGGCTGTGAAATTCAGTAGAAAAATGAGGACGGCCAAGTGAAAATTCGAGGTGGGTTAGGAGTCACCATGGGTGCCTCAAAGGGGGGTCAGGAAACGAAGATTAATAGAGAGAAGAAGACAAAGTGAGAAAGTCGTACCAACGTGAGAGGTTATTTCCATAAGGATTAGTATATTTAAAAAAAAATGAAAAGCAGAACATACAAAGTGCACAGCTATATCTATAGTAACGTGCACTTAGTATGATTCTGGTTTCAGTCCTGCTGTAGCAGTTAGCAGGGTTGGACTATACAGTGCCAAGAATAAATTGAGGATCATCAACGTGAACAGGCTGAACATCTCGTCTGGACAAATCCCGGATTATCCTTTGGAGGTCCTGGCATTGTCCGTGGTGTTCATGGTTTGTTTTCCCCATCGCCATTTTACTTTTCCCATCCGACACCCTCGAAGGCAGTCATGGTCCAGTACACTTTGCAAATTTATTTTTCACCCCCCTCGGCTCACCCTTTCTCGAAAAGTTCCTCCCATTAGAATTACTCGTAGACGCCGACGTCTGGGCCTTACGCGCGTCCTTTATGGATAAGCCACTTTCCTTCGATCAGGCCGTCCCGTCAGTTCGCGTCAGTAGTGTCCATGGTGAAACCTTCCTCTCCCTTCACGCCGCCGTACCTCGGACGGGACCCACCTACTGACCCCTTCTGAATAAATATTGATCTACGTCTACGGCCCTGACGTTTGAGTGACGGCCGGTTCTACGGTTCGCAGTCCCCTCCCCTTTGCTCCTCTTGGATGCTGGACGCCTTACGGTCCTCATTTTCGTCCTTTCCTTCTATTCGCTGACTGCTAACGAGGATTCGCTATTTTCGTGATCTCGACCTGTCGTTTGCCCACTACTTCGTTCTTTCTAGGAATTTATAGATTTTAGAATTTTTTTTTATATTTAAAAAAATTCACTCCATTTCGTAAAAATACGTAGTAAAACGGTGGGAGGGGAAGATTAAATTTTTATTAGCAGCTTGATCAGTGTGGTTGTCGGGTAATTATGTTCACCGTCTTATATACTTTCTTAGAATATCAAAACGTGCTCCAGACGCGCAATCTGTCATGACTGTAAAAGGGTTAGCGACTACGATGCAATGATAATCATTCGTGTATTAAACACACCGAGACAGTAAATATTGTTTTAACAAAGAGCCGTGACAGTTGTACTGCGCATATATTTTGTCTACATTTTTTTTTTCTTTACTCTCCGATAACGCATCCCTTTTCCAAGTACCACCCAAGCGCTATCATCACTTTTATAAAATCTTATCGTTTTGCGTTTCGACAAAGCTCCTTATTGTATCGGGATACACAGTCGCATAATTCCAATGGACCATCGAGAAAGTCAATAAAATTAAATATACCCACTCGACCAATAATACTGTTGCTCCATGGTGTTCCGTAAGTGTATAAAATGAAGCCATTGGTATCCAGGAGATCCATCCACGTGTGGGCAGTCGACGGTACGCGCCGGTATACACGTGAGGGATAATAAACAAGAATAATCATCGGACTCATTAAAGGTGGAATGGCGCGATTATTGCCAGCGCACGGTGGCTTCATGGCCCAGAGAAATGCGCGTATCAAGTTTCAATGGTTCTGGCAGCGGTTGGCGATAGCGCAGCTACGGGCTAAGCGCGTGCGACGGAGGCCCCACGTTAGCCCCCACTCCGCGGCCTAAGGCCCACGGGCTGGGCCCAATCTCCCCACCACCGCCACCCGTAGCGCTCGTCTATCCCCGCCACGTCCGCCGCACTGGCACGTCTCTCTACTTCTCCTGTCACGCATCGGCTATCCTACCATCCCATCGCACAGGTCCCAAACGTGTAGGCCGCACTCTACGTGCTGGCGCGTAGGTGTCAGCAATCAGCCAGCATTGCTGGGACTACGTAGATTACGGCAATCGTTACGCTCGTGTATGAGTAAGTCATTTCTACGTGACGGATCTGAACAATCGACGGGATTTTTCATCCGCCGTCAATATTGTAGTACTTGCTTCATGACTGGGGCTTGGGTCTGAATATTTGGAATGATAATTTTGGGCCTTATTTTTATTTCGAATTTTTTTTCTCGCTCCATCAAATCAAAATTTGTTTCGCGATGAAATTTTCAATGTTTACCGTTACTGCGTTTCATTACCTCTGGTCAGGTTAGGTCAGATGGGCTCTTGACAAGGTAGATAGGAAGTGCGTTACGGCTAGGACGGTGTTTAGTTACACCGGCCATCCGGCAACAATGGCCTCGCCACAATGGCTCTCCTCTGTTTCGTGGAGCCACTTTGGTTAATTAATTGCTCGGCTTTGTTGATGAGCTTGTCCATCTCACCTCCGCTTGGTCTCCTCGAGATGCGAATTCGAGCATAATGCAACGTCGCTACGTGAGATCGCGTTACTCATTGTAGGCAAGGGAATTAGGAGGATGTCACTTGACGTCGACAATTAACGTCGTGGGGGAGTGGGTTGGCGCTTAATGAGCTAACGTAGTTAACGATGAAAATGCAAAAAAAAATTAGACGCCAAATATCCCCCTGACTTTTCGATTATTTTATGCGATAAGATAAAAAATACATATCGAAATCCCTCACAACTTGACTATTATATACTTTTCTTTATTAATACGATTCTCGCGAATCTTTCCAATACAGTTGTTTGGAGCGCTCAGCCAATGCACGTAAAGTATATTTCGTGAAAATCGCACGCACTACTTTTCGTCTTACCAAATTGAAAAAGGGCAATAACGCTCTTTACGACGTCACATTCGTACATAAAATATCATACGCAGTCGTATATCAAGGTTTATGGTGAATTCCATGGGATTCTTATGGCGAAGTCAGTCAACGGATGGAGATTGATTTATTCAGCAGAGTCGTGGTTACTTCTGTGACTGGACAATGACGCCTGTGTTTCGGCCGGAGAAGTCGTACATGTGAGTATATGGATATAAAAAAAATATATATATATACATATATCTATGCATGGCCTCATATACACTCTATGGCTAAATTAGACGAGGGCCCTGAATATCGCTGTTATCTTTTTTCTCATTCGGATTCTTCTTCGTCCTTTTTTTTTTTTCTTTTTTTACTTACGTATGAAGGATGCTGTACGGTGCCGATCACACTAAGCAAACACTAGCCAGATAATACTGGCCCTTACGGCCTACAGTCAGGATACCTCGAAGGATACGGTCCTTTAATAAAAATCCAGTCATCCCAGTACTGACGGGGAAAGCACTTTTTTTTTTAATTTTTTTTTTTTTTTCTTTATATGCCAAGAGCACAGATTTCTCATTGTCTGACGTGGTCACTATATATATATATATAAGTGAGAACCTTGAACTCTGCCTCCGTGATGTTATTTGCGTTCTAATTATTTCCATGGAATTCTTCAAGATACGACTACTGGGAATCGGACTGACGATCCCGAGAGGATTTCAAAAAATTGATAGTGATATTGTTGGTGGGATAGGGAAAAGTCGATCGATTGTACGAATAGGTGTTTGCAATATTTTTTCTTTGTTCAGTCCAGTCACGAAATTTTTTTTTCGTATGAGTCAACGAACAGGGGAACCCATTAAAACGGATGTGACTGAATAGTCAAATGAGTGAGACTAGTCGGTATTGAATTTAGTCACGGATTCGATTAGCAGTTGAAGAAGCGAATCGGTCAGTGACGCGATTCCAAGACACGATGAATCGTTACGTATGCGTAAGTGCGTTCGATGAAACTTACAATTTCGGAATTGGCCTGAGATCGAATCAGTAATGGCGTATGACGTCATCCGACTCGTCCGAATATGCTGAAAATATGTTCTTTTCTTCGTTATGAATATCCATAAACGCGCGTACGTTATTGCGGCACGAAGGATGGGTATGGTCAAGATCGCCACGTGGGTTGGTACCATTGCTTTCTTGGGAAGCCGAGCGAGCACTTTGATATATACGTCTGCCTGGTTTTGTTGGCAGACCTGAGACTCGTAAACGACGCGCCGTTGGGTCGTTGAGAACGCACTTTTAGAAAATGAGGAAGAAACGGGAAAAGAGGGGAAACAATAAAATACTCCCACGAGGAAGATACCACCGGTGCCACGTGACTATAGGCTAAAATGGCGTCTCGGGACGGTTAGAGGGAATTAAGATATGCACCGGATAAATTGAACGTGGCCGACGATAAAGTTACGCTGGTTCGCGCAAACTTGGCGGCGGCCAAAAATAATAACAAAAGCGAGGACAATGCCCGGGTCGAGTGATACAGTTTCAAAAAAATTAATTTTTTTGAAAAAAAATTTTTTTTTTTTTTCAAAATCAAAAAAACGATCGTCGTTTTTAATTGGCACAAGGAATTTTGAATAAAATAAATTTTCACTTTGTAACCGCAGCATCTTATTCGCCCGTTGATGACGTCACGAAAAAAACCGTCTCGCCCCTCGTTTTTTTTTTTGTAGGAATTTTCACACTTACCCCCCCCCCCCCCCCCCCCAACCCTCTTATCCATCAAAGAGCTTAAACGATTTTAAGAGTAAAAAAAAAGAATTCCAAAATTATCCCAAGGGTCCCTTTTTCCATCGGCCAATAGGATAACGGGTCCTTTCGTATCTTGTACTACACACGTGTACAACACGTATACGATCAATCAATCGGCGCTTATCGGTACAAGCCGAAATCGAGAGGTCGAATATCGTGTCCGACGATAAGCGGCTAAAGGCCGCGCCGGAGGTAGCGACGAAACGGAATAAATAGAGCGTCGGAGCGTAAGGAGAGCCGATGAGAAGCGAATAGAGAAAAGGTAAAGGCGAGAGAGAGTACGAAGTAGGAGGCAGTAAATAAGTAGAGCGAGAGAGCGACAGACATTGAAGAACGGAGAAGGAGGCAGCGAATGAATATTCGAGGTGAGAGAGAGAGAGAGAGAGAGAGAGAGAGAGAGAGAGAGAGAGAGAGAGAGAGAGAGAGAGAGAGAGAGAGA
>JARQTC010000387.1:3250658-3265412 GCA_030142495.1 Cephus runcator | reverse complement strand
GAGAGAGAGAGAGAGAGAGAGAGAGAGAGAGAGAGAGAGAGAGAGAGAGAGAGAGAGAGAGAGAGAGAGAGAAGGAGCGAGAGACTTGAAAGTGCACGGGGGCTGGTCAGACGATAAAGAGCGAACCGTGAAAAAAAAAAAGGAATCCCACAAGGGTTGAGAGGCTGTTCGGTCCATGCCGTAGGAACGGCGATATTAAACCGGTATGATTTACAAGCGTGAAATTTGATTCGCTGGCGAGGAAACAACAGGCAATAATCAATTTTCTCTCGGTGCAACAAAAGAACACGACGATCGTCCCGTTGTAAATTATTATTGGCATTGGCGTCCAGTGCGCCTACCCGCCCACGTTTAGCCATTTAAATCCCGCTGCCGATTATCGATCTTCGGATTATTATTTTGACTTTTGCCTTTTATCGTTCCAATCGATTTCCTTCCAGGGCGATTTCGTTGATTTTTCGGTTTTCGAATATTTTTCGTTTTTCAACCGTTTCCGCCAGCCTCTTCCTTCTTCGATAATCTTACCCAGACGATAGGGCCCAACGGAAGCTACCGAGCCAACAGCCACTTCCGGGTGACGGTGCACGTTGCGCGATGCACTTTTGGGCTCGGGATTTTTCAAGTACAGTCGGACGCTGAGTCGCTGGTAAAATCACATAGAAACGTCGCTAACGACGGAATCCTTGACGTGACCCGTTTAACCCTTCCGGCGATCCCTTGGCTGTTCAATCCGCTTAAAGAGTCCTGGTATTAAAGTTAAGGCACTTTTTCAAAGGACGAAGGGCTCTGACGAGGTTCGGGAGGCTTGAAATTTTCGGGGCAAATTTTACGATATAATTAAGGACTGCGATGAATATCAGTCGACTTGTAGAAAAAAAGAAAAAAATGTACCCCTAAATTTTTTTTTGAACCGCGGTTGGTATTTTGATTTTAAAAAAGTATCAAGGTCACCGCTAGTGAAGATTGACTTATTGGACGTGAAAAAACAAAAAAATTCAAAAAATTTCCAAATAGCAAGTTACAGACGAGGTCCTTGAAAGTTTCAGGGAGGACATTATTTTCCCTGGTGCTTCGGTAATCCTTTATAACGTCGACGGGGCTGGATAATCCTGAAAACGAGAAGTCACCGAAATCCGTAGGTCCTGCGGGTCCCAGGACAATGGACCAGCCCGTGGGGGTTGGTCCGGAGGGGTAGGCTTGACTTTGTGATTTCGTTAAATCCAATTTCGATCTGTACGCGATAGCAGCTCCACCTGCCCTGCTGCGTTTGAATAGTGAACTCCGTGGATTATGCACTATGGGATAACCGCGGACATTTTTATTAACAGGAGTGCCGTGACGTCATGCATCTCTTAAGGATGAACTTTTTTTTTTTTCTTTTATTCGTGTATTTACCGCGTGGGGATTTAGGTCTCTGACTCGCTCCTGCTTCCTGTGCAGGCCTCTTTCCCTCTCCCGTTCATCCCGCAGGATCAAAGGGGAACCCGAATCTGGAACCGATCAGATAGCCACTAGGTACCTAAATAAGATCTTGCGATATGCATATCGGGGGGTCGTGTCATGTGTCAGACTGCGTTCTGTGGAATTGGCGGCTCCTCTGCATTTGACATTGGACACGCTCGATATCCTTTGGCTTTATCGGTTGGGTCCAATAGATTTGATAAGACTGTTCGACTAACCTTACCCGATACCAGATAGATTCTGTCATTCCTGGGTATATATATATATATATATATATATATATTTGGGTATGGCTGGGTATATATATATATATATCGTCAGAAATCGTCGGTATATATATTGGTACTGGTTATTCGTTAATTTAACGATTTTACCATTCGAGGATAGATTCTGGAATTTCAATCTATGCTATGCACTTTGAGATATGGTACCGAATCCTTCGTAATTTCAATTTAATTAAAATAGTTTGGCATTGCTAGTAACGGCTCGGTATAGAGTCTGGTATTCCATTCTATAAATTGCTCGAGAGATTCGGTGTAATTAAGGCACTTGGTAATTAAGATTTTACGAAATCCAAATATTTTATCTTGGCCTTGCTGTACTCTAATTTTTTTTTTTCACTTATACTTTTTTTTTATATTTTTTTTTATTTTCGTGCCCAGGGCCGTATCGGCCGTTACGGGCCTCCGGACTAATTTCGCGTTTGTTACTACGACCTAACCTAACGTCTGATCGGAATGGCTGAAATCGTAAAGAAGTTTCATTCATTCTAAACGTCGTACGCTCTACGAGAGGGTCCTTCACAGATCGAAAGAATAATATATCCTGTATCGGGATACCGATGGTCTTTCGTTCTTTAAAATAAGATGGCTGCTGTATTATTTTAGGCTGACGCGAAGGGCCTACTTTTTTTTTTTTTATTAAGTTTTTTTTTCAATGCTCCCCTTACGCTCTCAGGACTCGGCTTTCGTCTTTCCCGACGGGAACCCTTACGTGCCGCTTTCAATTGTTACGGCGCTCAAGTTCCTTTAGGATTATTCGATAATATTTACCCTTCGCGCCCCGAGAAATCGACTTTCTTTCGTTTTAAAGCTAGGAGATCGATGCTGCTTCGCTGTACCAAAAAAAAGGGATTGTGGACGTTACTCGTGCACGGTTGGGATTACGCGCAGGACCTTTTGCGCATTGGAAAAGGATCAGTATGGCTGAACTTTCATCTAAAAAGATCCTTTGGGTGTATATATATATATATATATTTGTGCATGCTATAGTATACTTAAGTACATACTGTGTAGCTTACTTGGTATATACTATAGTGTACAGTGTGTTTAATGTATACTGCATTTTTTTCTCAACACTGTTACGTTCGAATAAACGTTTTCTGCGAGGACTGTAGGAGATTTGAAAAAAGTTTTCATCCTTTCACGAACCTTTCAATGGGTGCGTTTATTGCTTTTTGGGATTTCGGATGAAAAAAAATTTTTGTTGGCATGTATAATAAAAATTTTTATTTGTTCTCCCAAATTTTTTTTAATAACAATCGAACAGACTTTTTTTTCTTTCTATCAAGGATTTTCTATGCAAAATCAGAGCCGCGTATCTGTATGTGACGTCATTCGGTCTATCTCGTGGAATCTCATATGAATGTGAAACGCAATAGGGGTGCATAGTCAATCCGGATGGGTGCGGCTTTGTATTTTCAGATTTTCGGATGATACCAGGTACTTTCTCTAAAAGCCTCCAGCGAAGTAATAGCCACGTATTTTCGTGAGAGACGTAAGAAATCACTTTTAATCCCACTTTATTCTTTTGATAACCAAATCCAAATCCACGCGTTGTCTAACCGTCGCTATAGAATTTCCAAAAAAAAAAAAAAAAAATTCCCATTCATACAGTATCGTATTGCAATCAACAAAAATCTGCCCACTTTTCCCAATGGTATTTTTCAAATTCCCTCGATCGTCATTAACGAGGTGACACAAATAAATGAAGTCGATTAAAATTTTTTTGAAAAAAAATTTTTTTTTTCCCTCGGTGCTAAAAATCTTCCCACGCGATCGCCTCGCCGGACTGATACTCGATATTCCCTAAAAGGTCCCAAAACTTCAGTTTCACCCAGTGCGACAAAGTAACACGACACGCAGAGCCCTCGTGCCTCGAAGGGGGTAGCAGCAACGAAATCGAAGCTCAGAAAAGTCCAGACACGAAGGACATGCACGGCAGAAGTCTAAGCGTCTTATCTCCGAGCTTCTTCTTCTTCTCGGTCCATTGTGAACTCCCCGGAGTGCCTTGTGTCCCAAGGAGTTCCTTTATTCGTTCCATCAGTGGGAACTGGCTTTATTTAAATACAAATGCATCGTCGCCATTGGGCCAGCTCCCTGCCAGCCGCTCACTTAGGTCCCAGACACACGACCGACGGATTTTGATACATCTAGATTAAAAATTCAGATACCCACCTTTTGGGACTCGCTGTGGCCAACTCACGGGGCCAGGAAGGATTCTTATGGCTGGTAGCAAACCCATATATATATATTTATATGCATATATCTGCATACAGCAAGAACGACTTTTCAGACCTCACAAAGCCTCTTTTTTTTTTTTTTTAACAATCGACTGACTACCGTGCATCTCGACAGTTTCCGCTTTCTTTCCACTAGAGGATTCTATTATTTTTCTTATTTATTTCTTGTCCCGCCGCGCGATCCTTAACGTGCCCGGATTCCCTATTGTCGTACCGATGGACCATTGTTACAGCTACGAGTATGCATTGTGAAGAGCCGATTATCCTCTGACAATTGGGACTGTATACGATACACTTATTATGATCTACTTATTGTTGTCTACAACGATAATTTGGAGCAGGACTCGAATCGAAATTTAAAAAAAATGTTTTTTTTTTCCAAATTTCAAACTCCAATATTTTTTTGACAATTTTTATATTTTTCCTAGTCAGTCTGTACGCGTGCACTTTATTGCAGGCACGCGTCACGGACATTTTCAATTTTCATTGTTGCACGGGACGGTCTTGATGCTTGAGCGTTTCTGAACAGTCAAGACGAAGGTCGAAATGAATGGGGCAATAATCTTCCAAGGTAAAGCTACAATTTTTATTACAGTCCCTTCGAAAAGCACCTGCCGTTCGAAGTGCGACGGGTCGTTGTGGATGCAACGTATAGTCGCGTCCATAAATTAAATCTCCCCCACTCGTAAATTACCTGTCAATAAGCCAAGGATTGTTTCTTGTCAACTACAAAAAGTCAACCATCATCTTAGGTCTTTCTTGCATATGGCCAAAGCCACGAGTTACCTGCTGTCTTCCGCGTCCTTGTTGACGGGTAATTTTCTGAAGAAAAAAGCAAAAATAAAAAAATAAAAGGCCAAAATAATAGAACGCTTTCGCCTAGTCGTAAAATTCTTTCATATAATTTCTCCCTTCCGTCAGGCTTTTCTGTGCTCTCGGTCTAACCCGTATACCTACTCTGTCCTAACCTAACCTAACGAGACGCTAGAAATCAGACTGTCGTCCATGCCAGCCGATTTTTATCGATTCGCTTTTTTACGAGCCTCGTAAATACGTACGAGTCGAGTTTGGGACTTTGATCGACGTGCGCTAGTGGTACGGGCCACGTGTGAAATCCGCGTACACTTTTCGGTACCACCCGGTATATCCGGTATGCGCAGGGTCCATTTAAGGCGAGTTTACGCTTATGCTTTTATTTTCTTCTCTATTTTGGTCATCTGTTACTTTTATCGGTATATGGAAACGTATACTGTTGGGCGTATGGTATAGAGTTTCTTGAGGCATGGAAAAAGTATTGCGTCAGTGTTATTTTGCCAGTGCTTGGACGTCGCTTCGTATATGGAGGATTTTTAATGGGGTTTGAAAACCGCCTTTATGCCCGTTACGCCTTGGGTTAATGGTTCACCGATATTTATGTAAATGTTTAGTCACATTGTCGCTGCGGCACTCGCGGCGTCATTAGCGAATTTGGTTATGTGCATTGAGGGTACTTTGCGGTGCACCGGTTTAAATCGTCGCTTAGGTGGAAGTAAATGCTTTGCGACAGTCGCTAACATTCTCGCGGTGGAATGATCGTTACGTGGAAACTGCCACGAGAAACGGGGGAATTGCTATTGTGGGTATTTGCAGGTGGAAGAGTGGAGAATGTAATTTTGAAAAAAAATTTTTTTTAATCTGATGGCCCACGATAGGTGGAAATTTTTTTTTACATGTCTGGCACTGAGTTTCATAGATTCGCGTTTGTAAGCTGAGACTGAAATATATGAGCAATTTTGAAAATTTTCTCTTGCAAGTGAAATTTATGGGTAATTTTGAAAATTGTCCTGCCACGCGAATGCGCACTTTCTAATTTCGAATAGGATAATTGTCGACCTTTACCAAGGTAAATGGAGGTACTTGCTGCAAGCTGCGTTGGTTTTCGTGTTACTCGCCTGACCTTATGGCTATGGTCGAATGTTTATGGGGTTATATATTTCTGTGCGCATGCGCTGGAAGTTCTATGCCTTAAACACCTATGAAAATATTTCACAGGGTAGATTTGCATTATTGCGACAGTCGCTTCTTTTGGGCATCACAATGCACGGCGAGCACCTTTGCCAGATGCGTGGGGGTGCTCACCAAACTATCCCTTTTGCAAAAATGGATTTCGAATTTTCAAAATCCTTTCCCTCTGCACGCGCTACGGTTTCGCGACAGATGCCACTTGACAATGGTGACTGTGAACGTGTCTTTAAATAGGATATTGTACGTAGCAGAAATCGAGAAGTGTGCTACCATTCAGAAAAAGTCATTATTCACGGGTATTTTGAAAAAAAAGTCAATAAACTATTTCCATCATTATAAATTTTGGATTTTTTCAAATTCTCATGTAATCTCACGATCGTTGTAGAATTTTCAAAATTCTCATGCCACAAACATAAAAATTTGTTCACGCCCTGACCTCGTGGCGGTAAAATCCAAAATATTCGTCACTGCGCACCATTGACATATTTTCCTTAACTTTATTGTTATTACCCGTGAAAGTTACGAAGTCAAAAAATAACCCTTACCCCTTTTTTCCGTTAGTTAAGACCGGTACTAGGCAATTTCGTCAAAAAAAAAGTTTCTTTCGAAACGAAGGGGTTGCTCGTGAAAGTCAAAAAAAAATTGTCAAAAAAAAAAAAAAGTACCTACTTATCCCGTTAGAAAGTCTGCTAACCCACGAAAACCTGGCAACTTTCTGCCATAAATATTCCGCGAAACGGAACTTTCGAAAATATTGCATCCACGCGGATTTCCGATAAAAAAAATTTTTTATTGTACCCAACGATAATTGGTTCTGGCGGAGTGCCAAAACTTTACGCTACACTATTGTCAATGTTTCAGTAGCAGATTTCCCGCGACCGGTATGAATCGGCACTCAGCTAATTTCGGGATAAATAAAGAATTCAAGACTTCATCCATAATGGGATAAATCGCATAGCAGGAGCAACCCTCGAACCACCATGGATTTTTAATAATTCAATGACCACGTGCGCCCAGTACCATTGTACGTATCTGCCATAGAACCGATACACCAGTATACACAGTTTCATACAGCTAGGGGTTGATCGCCATAAGCTCCCACAATATTCCCAACCCCTGATTTCGAATCCTACGGAAATTGACACCGGACGCAGTGGGCAGATCCCAACCCCTTCCATAGCAGTAAGTCGAACGTTGAAACATTTAAGGGATGCTTTCGCTTGAAGGTCCACACCCCAATTTTCCTGGGTATAGGCTACAGGGCCGCAGCTGTAGAAATACAACAGAAATAGCAGAAAGCGTTGACAATGGTAATTTGTGAATAATGCTACCTAACACCAATATTCGGCCACACGAGCCACAATGATAGAATACAATTTTTGTGCGATCGTCCGATCGTGCCGGACTAATTTTTGAATTTAAAAAAAAAATTTTTGGGTCCCATATAAATTTTTTGTATTTTTTTTTCTGTCACCTCCTTGTCCACGTGTTAATTTTTGTAGACAAGTCACACCCTCCATCAGTTTCCAGGATTATCGATAGTGTCACGTGACAGGGGCAAACATTTATTTGTATAATTTTCATTAATTTCACACTGATATTTTGTTGCCGGTAATTTCGTAATAACCGATTGTAAATATTCTACGTGCCCGAATGCTCGTCGGTGAAGTTTAATATAAATATATTGTAATTCGGGAAGGTGGGTCTGAAGTGCTTTAATTATTCAGATTCGATAAAGCGTCACGATTTAACGGCACTCGCGCGTAGGCGGAACGGCGTATTTAAATACTGTGAACGTTTGTAAAACGGTAAAAGGGACTCTGCGATTAGTGGAATCTAATTGAAATGAATATTTCACGCGTTTGGGCCAAATTTCGATTTATCGGATGGTAGAAAAAAAAATTTTTTTACCCCATTAACATCACTTCGTTTCATTATTAGGCGAATGGCACGCACTTTGCGACCATTAGAGATTAGGCCAGGTGTCACTCGGTACTACGATTTGTTGTATTGTTATCGAAAATAACCCGAACCGCATCCATTAAATAGTACGAAATATGAGGAAGGGGCTAAAAGCCGTAATTTTGGTAATTTCGATTTTTGGTCACGTGACTCGATGGTAACTGGGATGGAATAAAATTGTAAAGAAAATTTTTTACTATTAAACTCATTATTTCGTAGAAAAATTTTGCTCTTTTTATAGGTAAGTAAATTTATAATCGAACGAAATTTTTTTTTGGGAAATTTTTTTTTTCAATTTTCACCCGCAACTACTCTCCGTGCTTTTGGCGCGTAGTTTTTAACGTAAAACTTCACTTTTTGTATTCCGATCACGTGCCACTACTTTCATTATCGTGGGTGCATATGGAGTGCACCTTGGTGCACCTATGCACGTGGTTCGTTATCCTGGGAATTTGGGTTTTCGAGGGTAACGGTTGGTGGAATTCATCAGAGCGTGTAAATACACTTGGACCAGGTTGCACCGAAAAACGTGCAGCACGACCGACATATTTAATTCGTAAAAAAAATAAAAAAAAAAATAAAAAAATTTACGTCATCGAATATCCAACGTAAGACATTATACAGTCGAATGGATTTTTATAAATTTTATAAATTTCATAAATTTCCATAAGTCTCATCCTCGCGCAAAATAAGCCATTGCCTTTCGAATACCAGGAATTTCCTTAATTAGCAGGTAACTAATTAACAGTAGCCAACTACATGTAACTACAGTGATTATACGTCCGGAAGATTTTATTTATTTTTTTTTAATTCTTTTTTTTTTTCCACAATTTATCGACAACCAAATAAACTTACGCGAGTTCACTTAGCCCTTGCGAAATTATATAATTATTTTATCAGTTTACGATTCAATATCTTTATATGACCGAATCTAAAACAGACGTTTCACGACTAATTAAGCGTCCGCGTTAATATCAAATCTGATACCAAGAATAAACTGTCATATATTACTTAAGTATATCCATTTGAAATTAACAGTAGCAAAGCATACGACACTTCCCATACGATACTCGTATATCAAAGACATCAAGAGTCTGCTTGTAAATCACGTTATCCTCGGTAACGAAAATATATTATAAAAATGTAATATTTCATGAAATAATTCGTAGGCCCGTAAAAAAAAAAGAAAAAAAAAATTTGTATTTGATCTTCCGCCATATGGCCATTTCTCGCGTATTAAGATTCCAGCAAGGAATTCCACGATGACTTTATTTTAATTAGGAGTCCCGCTGGTAGGTACCACGATAAACTGTCCTAAAATACGAGTAGGCGGTTAGCACGAAGCTTTCGGTAGCGGTTGTACCGGTATTAGGTATAATATTAGGTATAGGCGCAAGGCTCGAGTTATTTTTAGAGGTAGCGGCAGACTCTTTTGAAGCTACGTATTCCGTCATCATTTAGGCCTCCAGGGCCAATCGGAAGGCGTAAACGTCGGAGCCTCGTGTTTCTCCAGGTTCTTGGACGGGCGGGCTCAATATCTCAGGCCATATGACTCGGTGATCTTAAATGGTTCACAAATTAGGGCCCCGCGCAAACTGGCCCAGAGCAAAATCTAATCTACGGCCAACTTCACGTAAATTGCAGCTGTTGGCTTTTCCATTGTGGCAGCATATTGAAAAGTAATCTGACTTTTGGGGCATAACGACTTTATGCAGTGTCGCGTGACACTGACCCGGGTCCACAGGATGATCTTGCAAAATATTCGACGCTTGATACAGGCACTGGATCGACCATGTATATCGTCCATTTATCTGGGCGAGTCAATCGGATTTTGATCGATTAATTGAATTGGGAAATAGTCGAAAAAAAATTTAATCCACCTGAAAATTCCAATCGGGATTTTCGAAAATTGGATCCGGGAATTCCGAGGAGGTTATATTGATTGTAATTTTTTTTTTTGTATTTTTTTTTTTTGGATTATTTCGCCGCGTTTTTCATCGATCCGGAATAATATTGATTTTACGTAATTGATATGTCAGATATTTAATATTCACATTGGCCTTCGATATATTACGGTATGCGTGATATTGAATACTTGCATATACAGAAGACGTGACTCGTATTTATTAAAAATTGACTTGAAACGTTTCCAATAAATCTATAAATCGTAAAAAGAGCTTTGGTATTTTATTATGACATAGTTGCATACAAAGAAAATCCTTGGATCGACAAATTTTTTGTTGTTGTAAAATTTACGGAAAAGGTTAAATCGACGAGGTAAAATTTTTTTCGAAAATTCTCCAGACACGAGTGACCCGCTGACACTGCGGCCGGTGTTAATGGTGACCTAAAGGATTTCGACCTACCCTCAATTCACAGTAGCGTTTTTATCAAACCTTTTACGGACCCAGAAAAAAGAGGGTTCGGGAAAAGGAGGTGAAAAAACTGTTGAAAACAGAAAAAAAAAAAAAAAAAGTGAAAAGGAAAGTCTTTCACTAACCCCAGTGGAGATTTTGAAAGTAGCGACAGTATACCCGATTGGATGTAACTCCGTTGGCAAAGGCGTCGAACTTTATATCGCTGGCATATAGTAGATACCAGTTTACTAACTCTTTAAACTCCCTAACCGTGTTAAGGTATTGGCAGAACTGGGCAAACTTTATTGCTGCATTACGGTAAGCGAACGGACTGTGGGCAAACACTTTAATTTACGAGCAAGATTTCCTTTCATTTTTTTTACCTCCACTTTTTTTTTTTTTTTTTATTACTTTCTTTCTTCAGAATCCAGACTTCGTCCGATCTCACGCCGCCTCCACAATTTTAGCGACTTCACGACCATTTCCGACCGCAGCACTTCGTGAAGGAAACGTGAAAGTATCATAAATAAATATCGTCCCATGAGGTTTACTGCGGGTCCTGAAGTTCCTAGGGTCCCTAGGAAGAAGCGTGCCAGAAGGAATCTGGGGGAAGAGACACGAGTTGGTATTCCTATTAAGAAAGCACGTTTAAATGATTTTATGGTATAATATATTTTTTCCGACTAAATATAATGCATTTCAGTGTACAGTATGACTGAAGTATAGTTATATCGTTATACGAGTATACGAACGAACGAGAAAACACGTTTTGTACAGTAAAGCCTATTGCCCACGTTATCGTTAAGGTTTCGGTGATAGTGGTTACGATAATTTTTTTTTCATGCTTTTCGAGATTCGAAAGTCGCGCCATTACGCGTAAACGTTAGGTTTTCCTTTACATTTCCGTTTACTCGTCATACGTCGAAAATAAACTTTATCCCCTCACTGGCAATAACACTCGCGCCATCCGCAAAGATAAGGATTTGTATTTCCCGCGTTATCTGACTCAACCAAGATTTTCCTTCGCGCAATAAATTCATTTTTTTTTTTCGTCCTTTCGCTTTCCTTCGCGACAAGTATCGGTCGCAAATAAAATCAGCCGGATACACACGAGAGCGTTATTTGTCGGGTTTGAATTGAAGCCGACGGTGGCGCCAGCTACCCTTATCCCTGGCAGTCGAGAAAATGTTTGTTTTAATTGCAAAAAAAAAAAAAAAAAGTCGTTCTATTTAAAGTAAATTTTATTGCTTATGAAAAAGTATACATTCTCGTGTAATTCTCGGCGGGAGATAGCCAGTAATTAGCGACTCGTAAAGATAACGATTTAATCGCTAATTAAGGCGGAATCTTTATTTCGAGTTGGTCCATTCGCCATTGGCTGCGCTCTTTATATCTTGCGCTTATTGGCCGCGTTTAATTAATTTCCATCTAAATTAAAGGTCCGCAAAGGAATTCCTTGTGGGTTCCATTACATTGAAACGGGTACAAAATGCTCATTGAGATTTCGATATACGTACCAAGCCAAATTCGCAATCGTCGCTGTGCTTCGTTCGTTAAATGATAAGACGATACCAATTAACGTTAAAGCAGCGTGGCCATCGTGGAAAAAAAGAAAGGAGCACTGTGACGTCACTTTTGATAAGAAAAATTTCATGAGCAGTCAGTACCAGAAATTTAAAAAAATCGTATTCGTCCCAATCATACGACGTATAAATTTTGTTCAAACTCGTAAAAAAAATTCCTACTCCAAAATCGACCCTTAAAAAATACTCACCAGTCCGCTTCGAACCCCAAGATCGAATCGACAGGAAGTATCCGAATAACAGGCACAACTTTCTTTGATTCTGACAATAAGAAAGAAACAATGTACTTTTTTCGTCCATCCCACTTCTTTCATACCACCACAAAGAACTTTAATTCGAGTGCCTATAACAGTGTGGCAGAAGCAAAGCAAGTAGAGAGAGACCAGTGCTTTTCATCCAGAGCGTCCATACCTCTTCGCGACGTAGCTTCGTATTTCAAAGAGACACCGCTTTTAGAAACGGCGCTCTGCGACGGAGTGAAATGAAGAAAAAAAAAAAAAAAAAGAAACATTATTGGCGCAAGCAACGAGCAGTCCGTTTCCTGAGCTACCAAAAGGGGTTTAATGCCACCAAGAACCATAAAGCTTACCCAACGGAGTACCGTACAATTTTCATCCCGCATTCCAATCGATTTCCAAATCAAGATCCGACTTCCGGTCGGTCGAAAAATCCTGTAAAAAATTTTGGATGAATAAAAAAAATTTTTTAACCAAGCGTCACGCAAAACAGTCACCGGCAGTGTCACTGTCGCATCCTCATCTACCTGATACATCCAGTCCTAGTGATTACGTCAGTGGGTAGCGATGACGACGTGGTGGCAGCCTGGAAGCAGGAAGCGGCACTGGAAAAAAAAAAAAAAAATGTAATTACACCCGGAATGATAATGAAGTTTACATTTTAATAACCGGCCGTGTCGCCAGATGGCTCTGAATGCAATATTAATGCCCGCTGCATTTACAGGGCCGTGCTGTACTGCACCGTACTAATACCTACCGGCACTGGCTATACTTGTGGCACGAGTCTTTTCGGAGCGTCGCGACGCCCTAGCGTTGACGCTACGATATATTTATATGTATACGGCTGTTATTGCATTTGGCAAAGAATGCCGTTCCACTTCGCGTCATAATATATTCGCGCCTTTCCCCCCCTTTGAACCCCCAGCCCCGCCGCCCCTGGACCCCCTGTCTCTCTTCGCAAATGAAGCACTGTACTCGTTTACAGGATCGTGAATACTTCACGGAAGCGCGTACCGAATTTTTAAATAATGAAATTGCTCGCTGCTTGTTCCTGTAGCTGGTTTCTTTTTTGACAGCCAGACTTGTCACGGACTTCGCCTTCGCTTTGTACTTTATTACCGAGGGCAGTGGAATTTATTGTAACTCTGCCGTGAGCTACTCTGGACTTTATTCAGGTATCGGATAAGGATCCTGATTAAATTGATCAGACGCTTGATTACTTGATAGACTCCAGGGATGTGGATATTATGCTGTCCAAAGGAATTCTGCAGCTGAATCTGCTGCGGATTAGCCAAACTTCCTGGGACTGTAATTGCGAACCGCCGAGTCGAGGGAGGCTGTGGGTCCAGGCGTGCTTTTGGTTTCTGGAATAAGATACAAATAGGCAGGGTAGTTTTGCGTCTGGTGATAAAATGAAATTTGAAAAAATTTCTTACGCTCTTATGCAATTTTTGCGTGCATTTTTTTTTACATTGCAGTTCAATTAACGTCACGGTGAAAACGGAGCGATGTATGTAGTACTTGGGTGAAAAAGGGTTGAACAACACGTGATCATGATTGCTGAACAAATTAGATTATAATAAGGGTTGAAAGTTGAGAAATGAAAAAAAAAAAAATGGGAGAAAGACGGATCACTTGCAAGGTATGTAACCATGGTACATAGGGTATACGTATTAACGTGTGTATAATATACAAAAAAATGGCTCACGTTATACAAAAGATTATCGGGCTAAGAACGTTCTTGATATCGCGCGAGAAATCGTCGGCGATTATTTTCTCAGGTCACGAACCTGATTAAGAAATTATGAGATCTCAGCCCAAGGACTAAATTAGCGTTGAAATGCGTACGTGCCTGTATTTGAATGGGACGTAATTTTTTTTTTCATTTTGAAAAAAGAATTTCGGTCTCGTTCCAAGCTTTATTAACGTTAATCGTCATTTTGACTTAGTAATTTGAGTTAAGTCAGGTATGTAGGACCATTGTAGGTCGTAATGGGATATAAAGGATTTTCAAAAATTTTCCCAAAAAATTTTTTTTTTTAACTTTACGTCATTATACTCAAACTGCTCGTTGCCGTACCTACCATACTTGTTTCAGTAGGGATTAGTTACTTAAGATAGTTTCGTTAACTATTCCCCGCGACGCGCCTACAGGAACTTTCAGTCTGAAAAGTAAATGACTGCAAGTAAGACGTAAAGTGCCTAGAATGATTAGAGAGCGTGGGAGAGTTATGTTCATTAAGTCATTTTACAAAGTTCGTTTAGTACCTTTGGCAATCCTTCCTTTTGCTTCAATCTCCTTTTCATCCCCCTCTGGCAGCTTTCGTCATTTCCTCTCCGACCTAGCGAGCACATCCTTCAGAGATGGTACAGAGAGTAAATTATCCCTTGTAGTCCGCCATCTTGCCAAGAAGTCAGTTTAGCTTTATTAATTTGCATCGCACTTACGTTGTACTTCTGGATACGTTTGTTTGTAAAATTTGGAAATTACGTCAAAAATATAATTATTATCAAAAATAAGAATTATTGGTCATTTAAATGCACGTTGAAATGGTATACGTTGTGACGTGATTTTTCGAATCACGGTCCCAAGGCGGCTCCGGTTACCGATACAGATAACGTTCTCGATT
>JARQTC010000387.1:3191386-3232562 GCA_030142495.1 Cephus runcator | reverse complement strand
GGACGGCCGAAGGTAACGTAGGTTGGTTCTCGAAGATAGTTCGTTCTCGGATACTCTGCTAACGGTGTCGGGTCAAGGAAAAAGAATTACGTTACAATGGATATGCAAAGGGATACAGGTGTGGGCGTTGGGAATCTGCTCTGTGGACCAGGTCGTACGTCTTCGTTTGTCCTAATGCAATTTCACCTGGTTTTTGTATAGAGGGCCTGCGCAGATGAAAATGCATACAAATGCAATCTCCGGAATGCATTCGCGCTCGAGTGCATTTCGTCGGAACTTGAGAACAATGGGATAAATATCTGAATAGTGGTTAGTAACGATTGCCTGGAGTAAATTGCTGAAAAGAAAATGGATTTGGTTGGAGAAAATTTGGCCAATTTTAGAATTTTGTTTGCGATTAAAATTTTTATCGATTTCGAGGAATTACGATAAAAATTCGATATTTTTAACCGATCTTTCGGCACTGTCAAAGAATTCGATTCCGATACACACCGGATGTACAAGGTGCGGCCACTAAATCTACTAGCGTGGGTGCCATAATAGTGGATGATCTCTTAACATGTTCGCTGCAACGAGATTCATCTGGTAAACTTGTCTGGGATGCTGATATATTCATTCGCTGTATCATCTCCAAATTGTAAATAAAAAAGAATAAGCACAGTAACGACACTATAAACTTTTGATATTTTCCAAAATACAATCAGTTGTTATTGTGATTATTGCCTTAAAAAATTCATCTTGTGGTCTCTCTCACACGCATGGTGAATCCTTCATAAATCTTATGGTCAATTAAACCAAACAAGCAACTTTATCAAATTTGACGTCAGAATGATGACACTTGTAAAATTAGGAGGTTTAAGATACACGATTTGATTAATTAGGCGTAAGGAATTTAGTACAGTTCGAATAAGACGACGAATATGAAAATTTTTAAAAAATTTAATAATTTTTTTTTTTTCAATTAAAATCGCAAACAGGCATTACGAAAATTACTCAGCCCCTATCTTCCGCTATAAAATTTTCAAGTATTACCGTCTTGGTAGATAAGAGCGCCCACGATTATACGAATGCTTTCGAATGCATTTTAACCATTACCAATTACGCTTGGGACTTTGCTGCAGCAAACATAGGGTTGCGGTAAACCAAGAAGGCATCAACCTTGCGGTGCCAAACCCGAGAGACAACCGTCCCGTTTTCCAATTTCTTCTCAGTCTCGCACGTATCACACCGTAATTACCTCTAATTGCATTTCTCGTTACGATAACGGCCTTGGAGTCCGTCATACGAGCCAGAAGAAAAGTGTGTGCCGATGACAAGAAAAAAAAAAAAGAAAAATACAAATCTCATTCCGATATAAGGACACACATTAATTTTTCTATCAATTCAACTACCCAAAAAATTCCCCCCAAAAAAAAAATCCCCAATTTTTTATCCACCGTTGACAAGCAACCCACAGGACAAGCCTCCAACCTCAGCTTTTAAAATTTGATTGACACAGAGATTGTCGTATCATTACACAAAGCACAAGATACACCCAGCATCCGGCACGTGTAATCAGTGCAGCCGAAAAAAGAAAAATCCATCAAAGCCAAGAAAGAGGCACCCAGACATTAGCTTGTTCAAACAAAGAAAAGTGCCTTCTAACGTGTCATCGGTTCCAGTCCTTACGTAAGACCCAGTTGAAGCTAGATGACGAAGTCAGACAAAAGCTCGAGGTCTAAAAATGCGTAATCGATGAAAAAAAAATGTTACCAAAAATTGTGTATTTATTAAAAAAAATTAGATACCGAAAGTCCACCTCACAACGCGATAAGTAAGTTCGCGTAGTTCATTTGGACGTAGCAAAGTGACTAAAAAGACGTAATCGATGAAAAAAAATGTAACCAAAAATATATTATTTATTAAAAAAAATTAAATACCGAAAGTCCACCTCACAACGCGATACGCAAGTGATCGTAGTTCATTTGAACGTAGCAAAGTGGCGCAGTACGTATCCTTCGGGCTGATCCTGCGGCTGGAAAACCGGTTGGCCGTTCCCGTCGGCCGACAAATGGATAGCGGATGGAAACGAGGCTCAAAACGAGGCAAAAATTGATTCGGCAGGTGAAACCTCGGGCTCTGTTCTCTGTTGATTTAAGCAACGTACCCGGCGCTGCGCTCTATAATCATGCCGAGCAGTCCGTCATTACGTTGCCGTCAGTACCTATCTGCCTGCCCTCTTCGTTTCCCTCGCTTCCCCTTCGTCCTCTCTCATCTTCATCTTCTTACTCCCCTTTAAATCCTTCTTACCTCTCTTCCTACTCTTCTTCATCATCTTTCAGGCTTGTCCTCGGCGCGTTCCTTAACTTCTTGACTAGCCAGCGCCGTCGGCACGTTCCTATATCTTCTCTTAGATATAGCTGCACCCTCGACCTCATCCTTAACAAGGATAACGAGGATCGCTTCCTGAATGGACGATTAATCGTCCTGAATATTCAGCCTGGATACGTAAAATAAGATGATTGAAAAATTGAGCCGAGTTAATTTTTTTTTTAAATTCAAAAAACTTCTACGTGGATTCGCTACACGTTACACTTAATCGGTAAAATTATCGAGTATGATAAGGATGACTTAGAAAAATTTTTGGAATTTTTTAATTTTCTTTTTTTTTTTTTCCTATTTTCCACGCGAATCATGTAAACACTTACTCGTGACGCGTACGTAGAATAATGATCGATACTGGGAATACAGTTGTACCTATCCCCCTGCTTTTATGTACATTATGTATGCTGTTGTTAGCCAAGTGATTTATACGATGCGCTGTTCCATAATGGCAGCATTCCAAAATGTTAGATTGATACAGCGTATACGTGTATACCACGCTGTAGAAAGATAGTACACTAGGACTTGGCGTATACTTTGTACGAACAACGATTTTTCACAAGACGTATAAACGCTTTTAACGACCGAACCGTACAAAGAAATTGTTAAAGCGTAAGAGAATGCAAAGAAGTCTGGTTGCATATTGCACAATTTATAATATCCCAACAAAGCCGTACATTGGATCTCAAGAATTTTCTCA
Organism: Cephus runcator; assembly: GCA_030142495.1. Classification (NCBI taxonomy): domain Eukaryota; kingdom Metazoa; phylum Arthropoda; class Insecta; order Hymenoptera; family Cephidae; genus Cephus; species Cephus runcator. Next base: position 3,229,501 of record JARQTC010000387.1, on the reverse strand, counting down.
TAGCTACGTTAATCTTACAGTCGGGTCGGTAATGTTTGATTAAAAAATTAATATCTCGACAAGCCCACCTTGGGGTACGGATCATCCATATTTAATCCGATCCAGATACTTGGAGTATCCTGTGAAAGGAAGAAGAACGAAGTTAGCCAATTTAAAAAAAAAAAATGTTTGAGTGGAATGTAGAAAAAAAATTCGGATTCGTAAAATAAAAAATAGAAATGACTCGAGATAAAAAAAAATTTTTAATCCAATTTTTAACTCACAATCCAAAACTTCGGGACTTGACTCATTCTTTGTGCACGTTGGATCCACACACTCGCGTACTAATACGTGACCGTGATAATTACGAGATGCGCCCATGACCGTCAAATAATTAACATATTCATCCAGCGTTCGAGGGCGGGTACAATAGACGCCCGCTAAATAGAGTGGTTATCGAGGAGCAAGATGCACCCGGTGCCCGAGCGCACTTTACTGTACACTTGACTATAGTGCGGTGTAGAGATAAATAGGATGACTTTGTGCAATGTTCGATCGATTGATCTATAGATCGTCCGACGATCGATGAAACCGTGCTCGTTATTTGAGAATAAAAATAATTAAAAAAAGAAAAAGGGAAAAACGGTACTTCGAAATTTATAAATTTTCTAAGTAGTACTTATAGCATACTTTTCGTGGACTCTACGTATATTTCTTTGACTTTACCTAGTCTATGGTTTACCGATGGTAGTTGACCTTAGGAGGCGTGCCGTGGATTCGTATGGTTCCCAGCACGTTGACGTTCGTACAGGACATACCAACTAGTTTAACCACTCTTTATAATGTACTGTACATATCTGTTAACTTTCATTAGTTCGCCATGTGCGTTCTGTGATACTGTGTAATGAATATGCTGTACCTGTATTCTAATGGGGTCCCATGCTATTGGTACGTCAAGTACGTACGCGAGGGAATTTGAGGAATCGTCTTTTGATGGTTTGGACTGATCGTGTGAAAAAAAAAAAAATTAGTGTGCATTGACTGTATTAGGATCGGTTGGGAACGGTGAATGTTTGGTTAGGATGTTACATGTTTTTCTTTTTTATCATCGATTTTCTTATTTAGGCGAAGAATTTTTTGGGGAATTTTAGTGGGGACTTTAGAGGCTCTTTTTGAAATTATTCGATACGCTGTTAGGTGTTTGTGTATATATATTTACGTAGTTTATATGTCAAAGACAGCAAAGAGATGGGATTTCAAATGTTTTGTCATCTCAATAGGACAGTACGAGTATTTCCGAAGTATTTTCAATGGTTGCAAGACGAAACTGTAATACATATTGTATATATGGAGTATTCGAGGAATAGTAAGGGCGTCGAACAAAGGATACAAGAGTCTCTCAGGCTGCCATTCGCCATTAGCATTCACTTTGGAATTCCGATTTTGCGGAAAGAACGAAGGAATGGACACAGGGAATTTAGACGCGAGTGGTAAGACGCGAGGTGCAATTTCACGTGGAAAAAGAAAAATTAGTATTCCGTGCTTCGACCATGGTGAATCGTGCTCGTTTCCCATACACATCCGCATGTGTGTATATCCATAGTATCTACATATCCACATGTGAATACTGCCTGTGCCAGGTGACCGTCCTCAAGACCATACGTTAAATAAGACTTTAGAACAACAAAAAAATTCTACACCGATCGCATACTTGTCTTGAAAAAATTGAAAAAAAATTTTCCCAAAATTTCCTAGAATTCCCATAAAATTAATACTGCCTCGCAGAAGAGCGTGGAAGAATCCCAGAAAGACGATTTTTCCAAATAAACTAATTCGATGCCAGAAATACTAGAACCGAATCGATTCGATCGGATCGAATCCTGGTTGTGTTAGCAGCCCGTTTAAGAAACAACGGCGTCCCGTGGGCGTCGCCAACACAGCTTGATGGTTTTATAAAAAGGTTCAGGACATGTATCCAAGGCGTTACAAGTCCAGCCGGGATTGATTTTATTTACCGGTAAATTATACGCGGGACAATGAAACTGTCTCCGTTCATTGTCCAAAATTGTTTTCTACGTAGAAATTTTTTTTTTCAAATTGAAAACCCAAGACCGAGTCATTGAAAGTACGTGCGCTATCCTTTCCAGGCATAAAGATAGTCCCAGGGCACTCTACGCACGTGGGTACGTACCTGAACGAGATATCAGGCACTCGGTTCCAGCAATATCCCAACAACTCACTCAAGGACTTCTCAAACGTCCAGACTTGACTACTCAGAGCCGTCTTGCGGTTTACGAGTGTTTCTTGCTGTGACACGACAAAGAAACCCAAAGCCACACCACGATCTTCATACTCTATGAACAAGTAGATACGCTCCTGAGACCCCGGGGGCACTTGGGGGCCCTTTGTGAATCGCATCTGCATCGCCCCGTTTGCGGTAAGACGGGCTGATTTTACTGCTTGGATGCTTGCGTAATGAGGGACTGCGATAAGAGCGAGAGAAACGGAGATATGGACCGAGCTCTTCGCACTCTGAGGGATAGATACGTCACTTCCGTTTCTACTTCGCGTAACAGCGGAGTCTGTTACAAAGTTTATAATTCAGTGCTAACACCTATATCTGGATATGAAGTTAATTGGATTTCTTCAAAGGACAATTACATTAATGGACTCTTGGTTACTGTAACATTTTTTTTTTTCAAGAAAAAAAAATTACGCTATCTGTTTTATCTCCAAGTCCGACAGTATTTTTCCAAGTGACTAGACCCTCTCCCGCGACGTTAGTTCTCTCGGTTTCTTACCACTATGTTTTTTAATTCCAGCCTTCTGTTACCTCAGCTTACTTTACCTTTCGGTTTCTCAGCCAAATGAAAATACGACTGGTGGCCAAGATGGGCTTTTTTTTCGAAAACTTTCAAATCCAAGACTCGACCGTTCGCAAGTACCGGTTCCATTAGGATCCCAAGTCCTGTAGACAGTTCGAGTATCAACAATGTCAGGATATCTGTGGATGTACCAGGTAGACTCCCGGCAACAGTAATATTCATCTACGGTCGCACGAATGAAATCGCGAGAATCTCTCAACGGCATTTCTCTAACTAGATAAACGTTATCCAAGTACTTCCTACTGCAAGTACATATCGATGTCCCAAGCAGGTACGTATCTTAAAAAAAAAAAAAGATGCACATTTTGAAAATAAAAATGTCTAATGTCCTACCAGGTACAGTAGCGCGGTAGCAATTTATCAAGTGACAAAGATTATGGCAGTGGCCCATTGTCGGGAACTTCCAGGCTCGGTATGCGATCTTGATGAAGAGAATTCCAGCGTATCGTGCTGTGCGAATTCGTCGTTATTTGCATTTGTTCGTGCGAGAGAAAGGAAAAAAAAAAGGAATTTTCGCGAGATAATGAAAGGTGAGGGGTGAACAAAAAAATCGATGCCGGGGTATATGATACCGTGCGAGAGGTCGGTGAGAAATTCATAAGGAAGAGGCTGGCATGGACCGGAGTTGCGCGCAAACCCGGTTCACTGATATATGTGATTACATCTCTGGATGATGTACCAAAAGTACAAGGACTCTTTCTGCCTCTATCTGTCTCTCTCTATCTCGTTCAATCTCCGCGCTACGTGCCAAGGTGAGAAGGTAAGAGGTAAAAGGCCGGCTGAGCATTCGCTTACATTGATCTATGGTCCTGTTCAATTGATGCTGACATCTTAACCGGTGATTTGCACAAGGCATATATATATATACATATATACATGCAAGATCTGACTTTTTTGGACATATATCATCCTTGAGATATCGTTTTCGCCTTCTGGTGAATTCAGATGAAATTACGTGATTTTAAAAAAAAATTAAATAATTATGAAAACTATATATACATATAGTATAGCTGATTGAATTTATTCAGTACGACTATACTGTACGTATCTATATATATGTATTTATTGATTAACAATAACAAGTTGCATAAAATATTGAGATATCATTGTATTGAATTTTTTTTTTTTTTTTTTCTTCGAATCTGTTATCTTAGATTCTAATATTAGCCGAGATACCGTGATCGGTGGTCCAGCAAATTGGATAGCTGGGTATCTGCCAAATGACGTTAGGGTGGAAAAAAGGGGTGTGACACATATGTGTACGTATGTATATTTGTTCGATGGAAGGCTTAACTGTTTGCTCGAGATAAGGATGGGCATATGTGAATGAGAGAGAGAGATACTGTAAGTAAGGGTGGGGGGGGAGGGAGGGGGTGAGACCATTTTAACGGCAACACAAATATCGTAGAGTCATGTGAGTCACGGCGTGACAGTTTGACAGAACGAGGAACGTGACTGGCTCGAAGTTCCTCGTACGTGTACTCGTATGAGCATACGTCACCATACGTGTATTCATTTACAAGTGGCGCGAACGCGTGTACGTAAATCACGATCGCTGATCAATATGCCACGGCGAAGATCAGTCCTTGAAGGGAATGCAGGGAATGTGCTGCCGTCTCCTGGGAACTTTCCGCGTCAGGTTTTAAGTAGGGGTTAAGTGGCAGAAACATGACAGTCCTGGTGGTTAGGGTTTTTTTTTTTTAATTTTTTATTATTTTCGAAAAATTATTATTATCAAAGCCCGTTCCGAATATTTACGCTCGGCGAGGAACTTGCAATTAATACGTCTACCCTGTACCTGAGAGATGCTGGGGCGGGGGGGGGGGGGACTTGGAACGTCCAATAGTTCTTTGGGTTCTTAACCAATTAGTATAATTGGCATGAATAAGTATTTGGTACGCGAATGTAATTTTCTTATTCTGGACATACCCTATGGTTTTCTGGTATTATTTATACTGTAATCACCATACGGGGACTCGATACGTTTAAAGTTAAGGTATCGTGATAAAATTTTTGGAAATTTTAATAAATCCTATTTTTTTCGTTTTTTTTTTTTTTATAATACGAACTGGAAAATTCTAGCTTTCGTTCTCTATGGTATGGCAGAAGGTAATAAAGTTTAAGGTACGAGGAGAGTACGTAATACTTTTTCTTACCGATATCACTGTCTCCGATATTTTTATTGGCAATAATGGTACTGGTATTTTATATAGATATACATTATATATTGCCATTTTATACTTGCACGTACCCACGATTATTCTCAAGCACGCTTACCAATAGTCGTTACCACCATAATTATTAGTCCTTGTACTTGGCTGTCCTGTGGTATTAAAAACTGAGAAATACCATATGCCATCCCATAAGAGCCATGCACCACCGTTAGGTACGGCCCTGTGTTCCTTCGGCAAGGGGATACCACAGTCATAAGCAATACAAACCGAGTACTGGCCAATCGATCGTACCAATTTTTATTATATTCTTCTTTTGTCTCTCAAGTCCAACTGTTTTCTTCCGATTGTTAAGTATCGCGAAATGATCTCTTGGATCGTCGTAGATCGACGTTTACCGAGCTAACGATCTACGATGATCCGTCGTGGTGAATTAGAAAAAAAAAAAAAAAAAAAGAGAAACAGTTACGAGGTAGAGACTATGTGGTTTCTCGGGACCAATTCAGGGCCGTAGGCGGTGCGCCAAGCACCCGGTACCCCATTACCGTATATTCTGTTTACATTTGATCACATGCTTCGTTCATGGCGCCATTATGGTGCCGTTATGGGATTAGAAATGTTAGCCATGATCTCTCGAGCTATTCGCCATGAATATTTATTTCCCCTCTTGCACATTCCGCAGAACTTTGGCTAAATCGATCCTTAGTAAGGATCCGAGTAAGTACCGTGTAATGGATTTTATTCGGAGAACATTGAAACACGACTTGACAAAGTTGATCAACTTGAAATAACAGTGCGAAAAGCTGAATAAAGTTTTTCTGTGAATTTGAATTTTGAGTTAAAAGAAAATATTTTTGACTCTTGCGATTTTGCTGAAAAATTGCTTTTACCCGTATTCCGTTCTAGAATTCAATACCAGCACCAAGAATTCACCATAAAACAGGATGCTGTACTGCAGTAGCGTCCACCAACAAGTTTCTTCTACTGTCTTGTACCTTTCGAATTCCTAGCTTTTTCTTTGCTGATTTTTACAGCCACCCGTACTGCTCCAGTCAGTGGTCAAGCACGTAGCCAATTGTTTCAAAACTCATAAATCTTTGATAAAGTAAAACTAGTAAAAAAAAAAATATGAAATAGACTATTTAAATTATTCCCAAAAAACTTGTTACCCTATATAAACCTAATTAATTGAATTGGAGGCAACCATCAATTAGTACCAGTACCTGTGCACTCTGATAATTATGTGTGAGTTGCATCCACTATTCGATCTCATATTAATCACCCGCATGCACATTGAACTGGTCGAACCCACATTACACAAATTCAATATGTTGCCCGCTTTAATTACCGTATCAAGAAAACGTGTAATTAATACTAATTTATGTTGGTAACGTCCACTTCGAAAGTAGATAGAAAAAAACAAAGTACAGTAAGACGGGTATACGTTATTGGTAATGGAAGCAGCAATTGTGCCTGATTTATGTATTAGGTACTTGTTACACACGTGGTCAGCCATTCCGGTAGTATTGTAATGAGATTTACGGTAGAAGGTGAGAGGTCCCTTCCCTTCTATATACATATATATTATATATATATATATATAAGCATATAGGCATACTAGAGTATCTTCCATTTGACTTCTGCTTCCCTGGCACGGAGAACCCGGAGATGCCTATATTTGAAAGTAATCTGTATCTATATATGTATATCAAAGGTGAGAATGAGCATGCGCTGTTGACGCGGAAAACTCTTTGAGCCCGAGAAAAGCAGCTGAGAGCTTTCGAAACGATCAAAGCTCTCCTGCATCGTTCTCTCTGACTAATTCTCATTCTCTGGCTCGCCCCCCCCCCCGGCCCAGAGGAGCTCTCAAGCAGATTCCAGCATCTTTGCACACCTGATGCAAGGATCAAAGGGGATTGCTTTGTGAAGGACGAGAGGGGAGGGTTGCTTTGGATAGATTTTTTTGTTTTCCTTTTCATAAATGAAATTAGCTTGGTTCTTCTTGGAGCGATTGGCTAATTAGAGCGAGTCGCAGAATTAGCGACTCTTTTGCATACGCTGGGCTTTACGATCGAATTTTCCGGATCGATGAAAAATTTCAAAATTGACCAAAAAAAAATTTCAAAATTTTCAATGTAAATTATTTTGCGGTAAATTTATTGAGGTTGTCCTTCGATGAAATTTGTACGATCTCAAAAATCTGTGATAAATTTTTTTTTTTCGACGTTCGTTTTTTCATGTGCTACAAGGTGCAGTAAAGTCGAATAATCCGAGAATTCTGTCTGCTCTGTTCCGATAGCTGGTGCCTCTAATCGTCGTGGAACTTGACACCGCGCTTAAGCGTGTTCTCGGGGAGGATTACTAGTCAATCCTGAGATCGAGTTCGCCCCTCGCAGTAAATGTCACGTGCCAGTGGAACGAGCGACTGGCTGTTTGCGTGCGTTAATAGTGAATTACAGTCGCGATTTGCGAATCGAGCTTTACCCGAGCTTGGACCAGCGCCGATATAGTCCGCGGTTGATATTTACAGAATGTACTGTAGATACAAGATTCGTAATAAATGTCCTATATGTGAATACAGGATATTGGGTACGCGTGAAAATATTTGTATTTACAGTGGATAATTTTTGAAAATTTTTTCGAGATACAGATCGACAAAATTTCTACTCAATATGACGTTCGACGGCTTTAAAACTACGACGGAAATTCTGGTCTTGCTCGTGTGCGAAATTCAGAGGTTCGCAGGAGCACGTAACGGCGGTTGTAGCGAAGCAACGGTATACGGACCGCGGTTGGAAGGCTCACGTATACGGGCCAAGTTCAATTCCCATTAAATCGTAGTCGGCACTTGCCGTATCGTGGAATTGCCGAGTGCAATTGCGCTCTCGATCCCGTGTACGTACGCTTTGTGGAATCGGTGGCACTTCCGTGACTGGATGATTTCTAGGTGGCCTGCGAAGAGGAAGATGGAAGATCATGAGAGGCGTGAAGAACGGGCGCAGTCAAAGGTGAGAGGTCAAGAGAATGAAAAATAAAAAAAATGTCTATTGTGAATGCCAAAATTTTTTTTTTATTGAAATTGCACAGTAAAACTACATAAAATCGTGAAGAACGGAAGTCATATTCCAAATTTTACATAAACAAGTATTGGGAATATCGTCGTGTTATATAATTTTTGGAAATTCTCGTATCAATTGGGCTGCCGCATTATATCCGGAAATATTTAGGGAAGCTAGAAGGGACTTCGGATTCGAAGAATTGCACTGAGAACCGAATCCCTAGGGAATTCAATGGAGCTCGGATAAGTTCGTAACTGGTACGAAAGTGGACGACAGTCGTGGCCACCAACTCGTTTACCCTGCGAATCAAATTGACAGATCAAACAAGCTCCCTAATTGCCTTCGTATTCGTGGATCCTTGGCTTCTGGAGGGATGCGTAGGGGCAATTTGCCGAATGAAAGAAAAAAAAAAAAAGACGTCGGGACGCCATTGAGTCTGGGCGTCTTTTTCAGCCGACAACTCAAAGATATAAATATTTTTAAAGATAATAGAAACCGAAGAACGTGACTATCTGTGAAGCTTGTCTTATTGTTTAAACCATTTTTTCTCAGCTTCTATCTCATTCCAATAGATGGCGCTTCTGTTTCAATTTACACGTGTTATGCATTGACGTATTGATTAGGTAATACAATTTTTATGTATTGTAAATATCGCGGACTTATAGCTATTACGAGTCAGGATCGATTTTTAAGAAGTCGTAAACCGTCCTTCTGCGTTAAAGTACCTCGAGAATTGATAGACCGAACGGAAGTACTTTTACGTATTATAGGATATGTCTGTCTCCCAGCGGATTGCGACATGATAATAGCGATTATTATCAAAGCAATAGGATATATCGCAATAGGCAATTGCAAAAGGCAACGTGCAGCCTCGTAGCATTGGTTAACTGGAAAAATAGAAAAATCTTCTACGAGCTGTGATAACCTCGCAAAACGTATGCGTGTTTTCTTGCGCGATACACTTAACCTAAATTCCTTTGTATATTTATTTATTAACCCATATCAGATACCAATCGCGAACCCCGATTACGCAAAGTGCATCAAATGACAAACAGCCACATCGAAACCGACCAACCTCACAATTTAGACAGCATAATTTGATTGCGTCACAATAGCATATAAAACCGTTATCGCGAAAATTCCTCATTCCTTAATCAACGCAGTAAGGAATTCCCTGCGAATGTATATATCAGATATTGCATAAAAAGCCAACGTAAAAAACAATGCGAATCCACCAAATCCTTGACATAATCTCCAAAGAATGTTACTCCACTCAATAAACGTAGTTAAGAAAAAAAAGGGAATAAAAAAAACATTTTTTTTTCCCCCAAGAATCTACAATTTTCTTCGACCTCCCAGCATCCTCTCTTTCTCAGCATAACCAAGCAGTTTCCAAGGCTGGACCCCCCCCCCCATTCCCAGGAGTGCTTCCATTATTCGTGGAATTCGCAGTGGATACCGCAGGCTTCTCGAGTGCACCGTGCTTAATAAAACTGCACAGGCTCCGGTGCAGCACAGCCCGAGTAAGAGAGATGCAGGTTTTATGGGTTGGGTCTACGGGAGACCTACGTCTATTTTGTATATATATAAAATAGGCAGGCGATAGGTGCGCTACGGTGCTGCCACCAGCGGGAGAAACCCGCAGAGGAGACGCGAGCGAACGGCACGGTCAAGGGATACTGAATAGGGGCTGAAAGGATGTGCTACGCGAGTGTGTGATGGACGCTCAACGTGGATTCTGTACTCTAAAGTGGAGTCAGCCTAGCGTGAGATGCATTACGTATGCATCGCGCTGTCACGACGGGAATCCGAGCCCCCGACATTTGCCGGCTTGGCTGGATGGCTGTCTGGTTGGTCGGTTGGTTTGCTTGTTCGCTCGTTCGGTCCCGTGCGATTTTCTCAGGCAGAAACAATCCCGTAATAAAACTATTAGCTGCACTTATTACGTCCCTAACTGCGTGGAACGTTCTCCGCTATGCGAACGTGACCTAACCTAACTAACTTAATCCAAGCGCGTCTAGCACACTGCTGTTTCTGGAATTGGACCACTACCAAAACCTCAGACTGTGCCCTCTCTCTCTCTTGCTACGTACACCCAATGCAGCAGTGCTGTACTGTTAGGCAGCTTTGATACTGGCATACTACTCGTTATCTGCTTTCCTAAGCTCGAGAGTCCTCGAGTGCATCGCGAAACGAGCTGCTTTTTACCATGCGATATCCTAAGACCCCCTTCGGCGTCTGGGCGAACAATCTTATCGTATGGTGGATTTTACCATACTGGGACTTTATAATGCTTTTTGTTACTCATAATAAAATTTATCCAGGAGTATCTCCAATTGCTATTGTTAATTGAGATACGAATTGGATGTGTTTTTAAGGTGACGTTTTAGGCAACTTTTTTTTTTCTTTATCGTTCGAATTAAGTCAATTGGAAGGGGAGGCTGGTATTTTATGGTCGACTTGCATGTAAGAGAAAATGCCACTCGGACACTGACCCAATTAACATGGCTGACATCATTGCTTCAACGAGTGCTTACGACACGGTGCTATTTATAAATATATTTAACCCGCTGGAATGTCTCGGGGATCCAAGAGGCCCTTTGCAGACAAGGGCCTCTGGTATAACTCTGACAAATTGCTCGCTCGAATCACCCATGTGCTCTTGTGTGATAAAATCGTTCGGGGGCGTTCTCGATGGTCTTAATTGTAGATGGAAATTTTTGTTTTTTTTTTTAATATTTTTGAGAATTTTGGTATACGTGGATAACAGTGAGATTTAATTGGCAGGGATTCGAGTGTCTTGATCGGTCGATGGAAAAATGGGTTTTTTTAACAGTTTTTTAACTGCTACCGGGTTGGCTGATTTATTTTGTATGGATTTTAGAGCGTTTTACTTTTAGTTGTAAATTTAAAAAAAAAAAAATACGTCAAGTCAAAGTCTTTATGGCAGCTACCGAGCTAACTTTTACCCGCAAGTGCGACCGCACAACGCCAAACCACTGGAGCGTTAGAGCGAACTACTCAAGGCAACGACTCCGCCTTTTTGGCCCTACGGTAATTAACCTTTAATTCAAGCGACTGTGCGTCGTCGTCCCAGCACAATTTTCCATAGAGTGATCCCGTCCCTTTGATCGCATCCAACGGGTCTTTCGAATCTGAGTCGTTGCGTTGGTCACCCCAATTTCGACATTCAGTGCGACTAACTAGTAGCACATAAATGGGAGTATTGAGATTTTTTGCACTAATATAAAAATTTTTCAAATTTCAATAGCGTATATGCACACTTAATTTTGTAAAGTTTGGATTTTTAAACAAATTATTTTCAACACTTTTTTTTCGTTTTCCTTCAATTTCGATACGACTCGAAGATCTCGAATTTCTCGTAACTGTGGTCCATTGTTAATTTCCTTGGGTTTTTTATGGTATCAGCACGGTTCACCAGTCGCCAGGGTTTGGTGGGTACCTGGGTGCGCGTATTCTCCTAGACCGAAAAAAAAGGTGGTGATCAAGAGTGTCTCCTGATTGATGGTAAAAGTGGGAAAATGAAGAACCACGAGTAGCAGTGGACCAACGAGGAATTTCTCAATCAGCCGGTCCCGGGCGCAATCAATCTTTCGGACACCAGAAGAAGAAGAAGAAGTTGCAGCCACTCGCAGGTAAGAATAAGGCAGATCGCGATTGAAGAATAAAAACTTTGAGCGAATTCGTCGGGATTGGAAAACGTTCAGTGGAATTGAGCGATTTTGAAAAATAAGAAAAAAAAAAAGAATCCTCTCCATCCCTACCGTATCAGTTCCAAGGGACCAAAACGGTCACGCTGGACCAAGGAGCCGTGGAGGATAAAACAAAAATAAATAAATCTCCAAGTCCATAACGCCTCTTCGAAAATTCCAAAAATAAGCTCCATACCCGTCAACTTCTTCCTATTATCCGGCGAATAATATATCCGATAAAATGAATGAGGTCAACTTTGTCTTAAAGCAACGGTAGGGACAAACCAGAGCAAAAGGAAGACATCGGACTGGTCGAAGATAATGAGGAATTTCTCAATCAGCCAGAGCCCCAACCATAATCGATCTACCACGTGGGCAAGCGAAGGAGCCTATCCTTCCCGTGGCAGGGCTACTATGGGTATAAAAGAGCAACCGAGCAACGTGGCAAAGTCAAGTAGAACCAGCAGTGCAGCAAGTATGAGAAAAAGCCTAGCGAGGAGCAACCAAGGGCGGGCACCAGGACCCAGCGGGAAGCCGACGGATTCTTCATCCAAACTTTCATGCAGACTCCGCCAGTCTCCTGGCTAACTAGATGCCAGGGAAGATTTCTTCGTGAAGGGTTGCCGTTATGGGAGTGATGACGACGAGGCCTCTTGCGAAACGTTAAGGCAAAGTCAGGCAAGCGGAAGAGGAGGAGGAGGAAGAAGAAAAAGAAAGATAAAGATAGTGGAAAGATGGCCTCGGGGTGCCAGACAAGGTATAAGCGTGTCAGTGAATTTAACCTAACCTAAGCCCCAGACCCATAAGCAAGCACTGTGAATGCATAAGCACACGTGTACACCTTGTTTCTCGCACTTTGCACATCCGCGCGTCAATTCTTTCGTGCATTTCGAGCTCGCTTGCCTTGGACAAATAAGAAGAGTAGATTTTAATTCGTTCATAGGGTAATTGCATATTTTTCGTAATCTCTGTAGCGATCTGGGATAAAGTTTTTTTTTTTGTAATTAACGAAAGGATAATTGAGCATAATTCAATTTGTGGATATATGCATGGCTTGGTTGTACTTAGGAAAACAGATTGATCGGTAAGACAATTTTTCTCAAAGTTTTTTCTATCCAGGTCGACTGTAATGGGACGTGGTAGTGTACTGCGGGTATATATATGTATGTATACTGTGTCCTGGATTATATAGACAAAGGAAATGGAAGCACTAAGGGATTCTCTTTGTCGGAAGATGGCAGACACGAAGCACACTTAGCCTTCCTAATTGTCCCCGAAGCTTTACTCGTACTACCATGTGACCTGGTGCCATCTTGGAAGGCTTGTTTTAAGTTCAGCCGCCGTGACGGGATGATCGTATCTCGAGTTGGAATTTTATAGTATTCCTTATGGAATTTCCGAGCGGGTACTACCTACCATTGTGAATTCTGCCCGGGGAGTGGTATCTATCCCTTACGAAATCTCAGGCTGGGCGTTACTTTGACATCATCCGGGATCGGTTAAATGGGACTCAGAGCTCATATACTGTGTATGAAGAATTCCCGTAAGGTCCCATTGACAAGAACGTTAGAAATCGTTGCCATTACCTGAAAAATGTTAAAGATTCAGTGGAATTATTGTTCCGCGAAAATTAAGAATAACTAAGTATAATTATTGATATTTTTGTAAAAAAAATTTTTTATTTATTTAAGTTATGCATGTAATTCCTATGCAATGCTTGATAAAGTAGAGCACTTCAAAAGCACAGTTACGGGTGCGATGCTGGTACGTCATTGTTCAAAATAAGAAAAAAAAATTAAAGTGAATTCCACTAGCATCCGAAATATTTCGACGGTTTCTGATACGTTTTTCGAATAGTTCCGATGGTTAAAACCAAAAAAACGGGATCAATAATTTTTAGGTACCGACTTCCCGTAGCATCGAAAATTTTTGAAAAATTCATCCAGGCCTTTCCAATTGTCCTCGAAGAATTCGCACGGCCGATACAGTTCCGCTCGTTGAATCGATCGAACAGTGTCAATTCGAATTGAAGACCTCAGCTTCAGTGCCGCATAACCATATCTTATGCCCATAAGGTACCAGAGACCGTTCCATGGTTACCAATAAGCCGTAAAAGATCCGTAGCTGTATCTGTATCCAGATATACAGATATAGAGTAAAGGTAGTATATAAACACCCTATGAAAATAGTCGAATTCTAACTACGTCCCATTATGTAAATTTTTCCTTTTTCGTCCCTGTGAATCCTCACGAGGCTCTCTCGAGTTGTATATATCTTTTTTTTTTTTTTTTTTTTTTTTTTTTCGTCAGTTGCGCACGGCCATTCCTTTGTGGCCTTAGCTCCACTGCTGCCGGCCGTCTGACCGGAATCGGGAAAAGGTGTACAAGGCTCCGTCGTGTTCGCTAAATAAACGGGCAGTGCACACCTCTTTTGATGGCCCCCGCTGAAGACAGCGTCCTGGTCCGTACATCGCGGCCCATTAAGCGGCTAATAAGTGGACAGGGGCGGGTTACCGGTTACCGCTTACCAGTTTACCGGTTAACCAGTTGGCTAAAGGCAGCGAACCTTGTCCCGAAGACTTGTGGAACGGCGATTTCTTCCCTATGTCGTTATAGGTTAGGTATAGGGACGTTGAGACGTTGTATGGCTATGCTCGGGACTTGGGGGCCTTATCCAGGGGACCCTTGGGCCCCCCCCGCCCCTCTGCATCCAATTAAGTCCCGGACAATAGCTTAGGCTATGCTCCAAAGGTACGTTCACTTCTTTGCCAGATAGTTGCTTCGCGAACAATGAAGGAGGAGACTCTCTCGTTTATACGGAGCTTCAACCTTCTTTCGCATTTTATTCGCGAGACACACGCGTGGAATTCGTACGATCTTTGTGTCGCGTGCGTGTAAGAATTTTTGCGATTTCGTTATTGATATTTTTTGCATTATTTTTTTTTTTTTTTTTTCGAAATTTCTTACACGGGTGGAATTTTTTTTTAATGCTAACTCATTTTTTTTCGTTATTACGTATAATGTAATTATCTATAAAGTATATGCTGTATGGAATTATTCGATTCGTATATCGTAGTTTTTGCAATTCCATTTTTTGCTCGTATCAAATTCGCTGTTTAATCGCCAAATGTTACGTGCTGATTTGCTTACCTTTTTTTTTTAATTTTGACTAACGCTCAAATTATTCTACCTGTCGGGTCTGCTTATCGTATATCCTTTCAGAGTGTCAATAGCCAAATAATTCTGCGCGTTCGGTGTAATCATAAAGCAATCCAATTTGAACCCCGTTGAATCGCAATCAGACCGTGTCGTAAGAATAATTGGAAATTGTGAAAATCGTGAAAATTCCAAGTGTAAACTCAAAATTGAATTTTTTTTTTCTCAAAACGAATAAAAAGAGTCTCACGCAAGTTCAGCTGGGTATCAGTCAAAGAGAAATAATTGAAAATCATAATTATACACTTTACGTGAATACTGTAATACATACCCGATACATGCACTTAAGACGTAGACTATCGGCCGACCTCCGCGACTCCGCAGGACCCTGTAGGTCAGTTAATTTTCGCAATCTCCGAAGATTCACTTTATCGCGTGACTCCGTTACACTTGGGCCTTACTATACTCGGGGGGCCTCACGATCGAACTCTTCCAGATTCCGAGCTCGTTGCGAGCAAGCTGCTTCTCCGGCTCCCATAGAGACCACACATGACGTGGTAGCAGCCACTACCGAACCCAGCTATAAGGAGACCCGTGAGGGCCCAATGTTATTCGGGCCCGTAAAACCCACGAAGGCACAATGGGCCCTGATCCATGATCCGTTTAGTAGTGTCATGTACGCGATACGCTAATTAAATACGGGTGTAAAGGCTATAGCCATTGCTAGTCAACATCTGGTGTGAGGGGGGTGCCTTAACGTAATACATAAATTTTTAATTGGACATACGAAATTCCAAAAAAAAATTATTCGTCCGATTTTTACCCTCCGAATCGATAATCGATGAAATTTTAATTCAAAATTATTTACGTATTTTATTTTTATATCATTAGTATATAATTACGCTAATGCTCGTTGACGTCGTCGAAGAGCCTGTATAATGTTAATAACGTATAAAATTATCAACTGGAGCGTTAATAACGTTATATCGGTCAAAGTTCGTAACGTTCAGTTTTATTGGTATATCCTGCGAAAGCTTTCATTAGGATTTATTCAACGAACTCATTGGCAACGGCCAATCCGAATGGAGAACGTCACGTGGCCGATCAATTAACCTCACTTTAACGATGTTACGCGTGTTTTGTCAATAGAGCCAGTTGAACTTATAATTTTCACCACTACGCGGCACTGGCGTCACGGATTCTTTCATTGGTCAAGAATCTCGACGCATTATCGTCGTTGTTTGTTGACGCAATCGTGACGGACTTAATCGGTAAGAAAAAGAAAAAGATGAAGAAAAAAATAATTTTAATAGAATAACAAAAGTAACGAGTGCCCCCCCCCCCTCTCCCCCCTCACTGTCGACAAATATATCCCATAAAAATATCGTATGTCGATCGATCTTCTCCTCTCGCGATCGGCATCGGCAGATAAGGACTCGCGGAGTGTAGCTTCATACAAGTTGATTGGGTACGTGAATCGATCGGGCCGATCCGATAATCTCACGATCGATAGATAGAAACTCGTGCAGCCACCGATGCTAATTTTCGACGTCGTGAGTTCTCGGCAAGATGTCTGCCGATCGAAAAATCTTGAGCTTGAAGAATGATCGGTACGGGAAATCGGCCGATCGGTAAGTTCAGCCGCGTACGTTGCCATACGTGTCGGTTTATATAATTATTATTTACATACGCGGCGGAAAGACTTTTTTTTTCACCCTTGTCAATTCCTAAGAAGATCGGTAGCGTCCCTTGAACATTTATTGCGCAACGATCCAGACTCCGTGACCCTTCGTTCATTTAACCGGACAAACGTATGAGAATCAATATCTGTTTACACGTCGCGGGGTTAATGACCGTGGACGGAACAAATCTAATGGCACGCATTAGCCGAGCCGCGGTACAATATTTGCGATGGAAACAAATGCGTGGATTACGTAACGACACGGTCCGAGCATAATTACACTGTATATGAGAATCGTTATTGAATTAATTGATATCCAAATGCGAGGAAAATTTTGGTTTTCGTTGACGAAAATTTTTTAGAAAAAAAAAAATTTCATACTAGGTTAGGTTTTTTATGATGAAATTCAACGTTTTAATTAAATCCCACGCGTGAATTAATCTGGCATTACTTGTCGTATGTGCGTCGCTTCAATGTGAACTGGCCTTAATTTGAGTCAGGGACCTGCGAGGGTCCGTCGCTTAAGTAGTAAACTCCAATACGTTGGCGCGGTGTATTTACTTAGCGCGTAGGTGCACAGTTTGATGTACTGTCTAGCACGTGTGCACATATGTGCATGCGCCTCAGTCGTAAGTACATATAAGTAAACATTCGCTTTGACTGTGCTAGCGTTGCGCATGTCGGAAGCCGAGTGACGTTTTGCATGCGCCACAAGGTCTACGGTAAACATCAATGATAATTTACACAAGCTTGCTACTTAAGTTTGAGGAAGACGACTCGGATGGTAGGATGGACCAATTAGTGGATGTTTCGTGGGTGATTAAAATTTTGATAATTAACGTACGTGAAATGAATGTCTGATCGATCGATAAAGAGTGATCAGTCGATAGCTCGATTTTATTTAAAATTCGTACGAGTGGCTCGAGTGGGGATTTGATATTGAAATTGAAAATTTGGTTTAAGAAAATATTTTTTTTTTTTACCTAAATTTTTACTAAGTAATCCGTGGTTTCCGTTCTCACTGAGTTAAGAAATTCCGATCGATATACGAATCTTGCGGTGCACTGCCAAAAGTGCAATGTACGAGTTGGCACGAGATGCATCTCACTCTTTCGGTAGACAGTCCTGCCACCGCGAAGACATTACAGATACAGGAAACGGCAGCGGCCAACTTTTTCTTAGCGAGACGATACGAGTACCGGCAGTTGTGCCAACGTATAAATCGGAAAGAATGTACTCGATAACCGATTTAAATGCAGAGATGCATTTTTCTCGTGCTCGAGGATAAGTGGGTGCAGAGTGGAACGCCGTCGGTAAAGCAGAGCCCATGATATCGAGAGTCGTTTTACGGCGTCTCAATGGGAATACTGTGTTGAGTGAAAGACTTTAAGATGCGAGAGAAGAGTATTTTGAAAACCAAAACCACGTAATTCCCACGTGATGCCGAAGAGTGCATTTTTATATTGGAAAAAGTGCATTTGGTAATGTATAGTTATTTTATTCAAGAATTCTTCGTGCTACGTGCCGTGTCTGTTTCATGGTCGGGGGACTTCTTCACCGTGCAAGTAAACCGAGGGTTGACCCCTGGAATTAATCGAGCAGAGGTTATCACTCGATAACTCACCCAAAAAATATTGTACCATTTTTTTTATTAATTAACGCAATAGCGCATTTGACTCTGGTGAATTTCTCTTATAAATTTTGTTTAAAAAAAGAGCAAAGGAAGCAAGCTAAAGAAAATCCTTGATTACGGTACGTAGAGAAGGTCAGGTTAGCGCCGGTAGGGGCAGCCCGATCGCGGTGCAACCGACCTGGAAGAATGCAACCCCTTTCTCAATTCCTTTCCACGTTTTACAACCCTCTCTACTTGCTACACTGCCAGTCGTAATCTTCCCACCGTTTTCATCCCCTGTCGTACCTCTTCCAGAATCCTGAACTTACCCTTTCGACATTATCCACTTTCCCTCCTCATCTCGCACCACTTGTTGATTGCTCCCTGTCCTCGACCTGGGTGTACACTACTATATAGTATATATACTATATACAATATATTGGTATATACATATATACGAAGCACTGCTACAACCCCCAGTCTACCTACAGCCACCCCTAATTTCCTTCGTTACGTAGACTGCGCCGAATTAGGTATCGCGTGACGTAGTTCTTTACGTAGTTGCTGCTTATCGCTGGGGGTTGACAATTAAAAATTTTCAAAATCCACCCTTAACAGGTATTTTTGAAATTCCACCACAGTTACGGAGTAAAGTGCAATTTACGTAAAAAAAAAAATTTTTTTTGCGATTTTACGTAAAAATTATTTTTGACTTTTTGGTCGCTGCATTTTTTACATTTTTTTTCTTTTAACACAGAAATACGACTCGTGCTTTACCCAGGTAAGGACAGGTGTTTGGCACGCACTTAATCGCAGATGCCACGCGCACCGTGTTCGTGAAATTTTATCTCACCTCGAGACCTGCACTCGTGGTACTGCTGGACCTTAAAGAAATTTCTTTTGCATGCAAAGTGATGCAGATGTTTGTTCGCTGTTTTTCTTTTTCTTTTTTTTTGTTAAATTTAATTACAGCGTTAATAAAAACGTTGATGCATAATCGATCGAATTGTTTTCAATGATTATGGAGATTTTGTGGGTGTGTTCGATGAAATTAAAAGATGAATTTTAAATCGTATTAATCTTTCCGGCCCGGAGGGTGGTACTGATAAAGTTTATTAATTTCACATCGATCCGCGTTATCCCGATGACGGTGGCCGGGTTATACGTGATACGTGCTCGGGGGAATTTATTGTGGAGATAAAAATTTAATTGGCGTTAAAATTAATGCAGTCGGTGGTAATTTATTTACCACTTACTCAAAATCTCTCGCACTGACTTCGGCGACCTCCGAGAGCAGCATTCATTATTGGGAGGCCGAGTCAATAATGATTAATGGGAAAACCGGTTTTTGCCAACTTATACGCAAGACGCTACGTTAGTCTTACGGGCACCTCGCGCGGCCAACGTGGAGAACCCGCAACGGGCGACCATCGAGCAGCGTGCTTACAAGGCATGAATCGCGAAACCTAGGAAACATATATCTCGGTACTTGTAGGTTCTCGTGATTGCGATTATCGCTCGGTATTATTTATCTCATTGTGGTAGAAAGTAAAAAAAAAAAAAAATGAAAATTTGCAGAAAATTTCTTAATTATTTTTTTGCAATTACATTGCACGTACAAAGTGTTTGGTTCATAAAAAATGTATCATTCAATAATTTTTTATGCTTGTTTTTTTTTTTTTTGAAAAATTTTTTCACTCATTTAACATTCATCATTCGTCGGTTTTTCGCACTTTGCAGGCAACGTAAATTCCCGCGATGCCAATTCGAGTTTTAAATCACGTTCGGTAGTCACGAAACCAAAGTACCGGTTTGTCGCGGCATTGAGAACTTTTTATCACTGTAATTTTTTTTTTTAACTCTTACTTGCCCGACGGAAGAAGAACGAGAAAAAAAGGAAAAGGATTATTCAGCTTCTCATACGTTTCCGCGTAGCCCGATTGTCATCGAAATCCTTGAGACACTCGACTTCTTTCACGTTTCCATTAACGCCGCTGGTGGTCCACTTGACTCTGTAGTTTTCAATCTGGCGCAGCGCAGCATCCTGCTTGCGCGACAAATTAATCGGTTACCGTTACCGTTCGACATGGATAAGAGGTCCAAAGAACGGATATATCGTTACGAACGGTTTTATTTAAATTTTGTAAATAATTATTTTTCAAGTTCATTAGTCTTATCTGTGATAGTCGAATTTTTTTTTTGGGGGGATTTTTTTCAATTTCATCGAAATTCAGGGTAGATAACAGTTGTTCGGATGAATGATTTCCGAGACTGTAAGAACAGTGGGGAAACTTCTTAAGCCTATGTGAAATCTAGCGTGTTAATTTAATAACGGTATTATGTCACGTCTAGGTGGCCGAGCGAACGCCTTGTTTCAGTGTTAATTAAGAATGAATTTCTACGAGGGAACTAGATCACTCTGATTAGTGGCTACAAGGGGAAGATATACAGCGTGGCCAATGACTGTCAAGCCATCGGTGAATCATTCGAGTTGGACAGATGCAGAAAGAAAATTTGGAGTCCATTGTTATTGTCATTATTTTAAAATCCACTCGGGTAAAATTTCTTTAAATTGGTACAAGAAGTTCGCATGATTAATTTTATAATTTTTTTTTCCAAAATTTTAAAAATCATTATTTTATCCTCGCCCGCGTTAACGGTATTTTTGATTTGTCAAATTTAATTTTTCTTCTTATACGACTCTCGGGCTTTCCGAATCCGCTTGCAAATATACATCGTGATTTTAATTGTATCCACTTTTTCAACTTTATTTCACTTAAGCACCACGAAGTCTTGGGAAACTTTAGCTTTATTACTTTTAGAAGTACTGCCAAGCTATAGTCTCCCCGACCCACGGAGATCTTAATGGTCTCGAATGATTGCAACAAAAAAAAAATGAAATATGACGGAAATAATGATAAACAAAGAAAAATTTTCTCGAGTGACATTATAAAAGTTGAATTCTCATAATTAATTTCGTATATCCGTCATACACGTATCACCCGACCATAAACACAGTTACTTTCAAAATTCATACCAAAAAATTCACGATCAACATGTTACGTATACAATATTCCGATAAAAAATTTCCAAAATTTTACCTGATATCCTCATTCCTCATTTTTTTCAAGCATAGACTTTACATGCTGTAACAGAAAAAATGTTTAATATCAACGCCTTATCAGCTTCCACTAATAATTACCAAATTCTAATCTTCATAACCAGTCGTTAACTTATCTTCTTGCCCGACAGATTCGACTGTCAGACGTTTCTTACGAGTCCAAAAATAATGCACCTAGGCTTAAGATTATAACTATGCACCTTACTCCGTATCAACCAAAATCATGGTGTAAGCCAAATTCAAAAATTTGCAAAAAAATATCTATCCACAATATAAGACGTTCTACTAAACACCATAAACACAGTCGATTACTATAACACCATAGAGCAGCAACATTTGCACGTTCTTCACTATCCCATTACGTATTACGGTACATATCCACTTTACAATGGACCATTACAGTTATGCGTTCTATAACGCTATATATCCGTATACACCATTCCTATGCACAGTACACGCTAAAGCTTTCTAGGATTAGGTTAGGTTACATTTGCACGAGAGCCAATGATTCCGCGCAAGCGGAATCGAATGGAACGTAACAGTATCGGTGCAAACTGCTCGATTACCCAGTGACCGTGATCCTATTGTTATTAACCAGTTCACCTCGTGAAATTGCACATATGCTTACACGTTGATACACACATGCCAAGTGGAGAATTCATACGTAATCCAGACCCAGGACGACAGACTATTATCATGCACGCGTACGATTAAACGAAAATCTTAGTAAAATATTATTGGTACGCTACTGAAAAACAAGATGGCGTCTGTGCCAGTAAAAAATCCGATTATTATCATGATTTCGAAAATCGCGGAAAAAAAAAGAATATATTTACACAGAGAAACATCGTGTATCCATATATGCATTAAAAATATCGTATTTCGATGTTGTCTCGATTTTCGGAAAAAAAAAGGAATCGTGGAAATGGAGGGATTTAAGGAAAACTCCTATAAGCATCGGGATGTATGATAAAGGAAAATAAGGGATGTTTTTAAAAAAAAAGACTCGTACCGCCATACGTGATCGTTGTATTACATGCTCCAGTCTGCGTTATTCATGGCTTTGCCATTGGTCCCTCGTGCTGTCTCTTGTCCTTGATGGTAAAACTGAAACGCGGAACAGGACCGAAGGGATATGACGGGCCGTGTGGCGAAGTTGTATCGACGAACTGTGATCCTCGCCGCGTAACGATGATAATACGCTACGTGCCCCGTGTCTGAAACGACGAGCTATCGACTCAGCACCCGCCCTGAATACACATCCCCCTATAATCGTGTATTCCATCGTATGGACCACCGATACCAGCCTCCCACTTGGTAGGGATCTTCATGGTTACCCAGAAGTCTGACTTCAACTTAGAAAATGGACCGGGCTGTATAACGGTTATTACTGTGATTGATATATTTTATAAGCGAATTCAAAAAAAAATTTTAAATCTGATCTAGGGATTTTTACGGGTCCAGGGACTTTCCTTAATGGGGTTGGCACTACTTAGCTGGTATAACTGTTGATTTTTGTGGGGAAAGAAAAAATTTTCGTAGTCATCGCTTTGGTAGGCACTTTTTGAATTTTCGAACAGCTGGCCTCTGTCTATCTGGTAAGGATCTTCGGCAACCGTTAGATTAGCTTAAGGCTGGTTCACAGGACTCGGGCTTCGAGGGAGCGCCGATAGTTTTCGTCGCGATCCTCTCCGACGTCTTTTGATGTCCGCCGGTACATGAGGATCCTCCCAAGTTGTTACGTAAAGAGATTGACGTACCCAGCGTCGATGTTGACTGGGACGAAATACTCAAGGCGGTACCGCCAGCGAGCGCGACCGTTGCATCGTATTTAATCGCGTCGGACAAACAGAGCCTAAGTTCGTATGCGAAAGTAGTTTTTAAAAGTTAACCGGTGGCTTGAATCCGGCAAACTTGGTTAATTGGAATTATTTAAATGACTCGTAAGTTCCATTGAAAATTCCGCGCTTCGTTCCCCCCTTCGCCGTCAGGCACTCGTTAGTCCCTTTTCGAGGAGCCAGACCTTCGCAGTGCTGCCAACCAAGACAGCCCAGCACTGAGAAGCATTAGGAAGACAAATTCTATCTTGACAGAATAAATAGGAGCGATCCCAATCGGTCTGGTCCAATCACAAATTCGATTAAACCTCCCTCAGGTAAGAGACCTAACCTATATTCATCTTACGTAAGCAGATTCGGAAGGCCGCGGACACTGGAGGGCCAAGTGTGGAAGAAGAAAAAAAAATTTTTTTTTTTTTTTTTTTTTTTTTTTTTTTTTTTTTTTTTTTTTTCGATGCCAATTACACCTTTGAATATTTTACAAGTATATATCCCTTGGGTCGTTAGACGTACGTAGAATCCTCGGTGATTATTAAAATCTTTATCAGTTGCGGGAACCTTTAATAATTCATATAGTATCTGTTAGTATCTAATTTGTTAACGACCTATCTTTTTTTTTTTTCTTACATCAATCTTTACTTGCATTTAATTGATTCTTCGTGTAACGATGGCTTTATTGGGCTATGATTGTAACGCGTGCGGATGTTCCATCGTTTTAAAATTTAATTTGTATTACTCAACCGGATTTAGTTTTTGCATATTACGTCTCTTTTGAACAGTGTTAAATTGAGCGATTGATTTCGGAAGGGCTTATGAATAGGCGCAATTATCGCTGTTGGCACACGGGCAATATGGAAACGCACGGCAGAGGGTGAATTTGTGAAAATTGATGGTTAACACCAGAGAAAATAGCAGGCTGCTTGGAAAATCGATAGGCTCGTGAGCACCGTTTTATTCTGTTCCCGTCTCTAATATTTTACTTGCTTCTTGCAATCTTCCGTGTAGACTTTCTATCGCGGTACAACGCAGAATAGGCCAGACTAGACGTTTTCTATATGAGTTGAAAGGGACCAGACACGAATCAGGAGAAAACGCACAACCCCTTTAAGTACTTCTACTTGATTGATTTCAGAAGTAGGTATCGATAACATATCCACTTGCTACGCAGTCGGGGTGATAACGAGTATCGATGATGCAGAAAAATATAATTTGCAATTTAATTAAATTAGTACAGAATCATGATTGATTTTGATATCTTATAAAAATTTGCATATTTTCATAATTAAATAAACACCTTACGTTTGATCTTATTAAGGTCATATGACTCTTGAGGATAATTAATATAAACGACTCGTTAAGCGTGATTATACGAGAGATGTAATTAACGAAAGGTCAGGTCAGTCGCGTAGAAATAAGGAAAATAGGATATTTGTCGCTGTCTTACGTCAGACTTGTCATTGTTATCGAATTGATGTTCTGTCCAAGTTATCACGATAACACATTCCCACCACGTGGCTTTTATTGACACTACACTAAATCGCCCTAAGCTTCAAGCTTCAGCATTAACTGACAGTGTAAATATTTATAGTGTTATCCGTATACTATAAAGTGCAATTGCTCGTGCAATGGATCCGAACGAGCCTCAGCCCGGTGCTTCAACTTCGCCCCTTTACACAGGCACCCTGCAACTTCGCTTTAACGTAAGTGAATAAAAACCCAGAGCCTTTGAAGTTTACGAAGCTTTTGTTAGAAACGCAAGACTGTGCTGCCGACGCCAATGCCATTACAACCAACAGGCCGAGCCGAAAGCTCCTTTTTTTTTTCTTTCTTTTTTTCGTAACTCGTGTAAACGAAGCTCGTCAAGGTCTCCTGTTAGAACTGGCGACCCCTATTTTTCTATATAGTAACTAGTTTCGCACGAGGGAGCACAACTTCTTCGAGTAGTCGCGGTATATGGTATTTATGTTTCACTTTGATACGTCAAAGGTTTCAACTTAACTTCGTCTCTTTGAGCAGATGTTACATTATTTTTCTATTTTAATTAATCGGCCGGTTCAAGTGCCCTCTCGGTGATTTGTAGGATCGTATGGCGACTCATGCGATAGTCTTTATAAAATATTCTGGATTGAATAATACATGAGCTGATCCCGTATAAGATTAGAGCGTTTGACAAAGATGGCTCAGTGCACAGGAGTAATGAACTGCATTATCGTCTTAAGATGCATCGTGTCACTCAAGGGGTGGGTATTAATCGCGCTAGCTGAGAAACTTTGTACCGCCTTGGAGTTTAACCGGTGATTTATCTTTAGGGTTGGTTTATAGCTATTTGCCACGTGGATATTATCGTTAGCAGGATATATAAGGTGCGTTCGACGTTACTTCGCAGGGTATCAATTCTTTGTGATAGAAAATGTCGAGTATCGAGTTTCAATTTCTGGCACGTGCTCATTTCTGTGATAGATGTGTCCTTCGATTCATAAGTTTTGGCCTGGTCGATATTGGCGGGGCTCGTGGTACTTTTACTTTCGGCTCGATACGAGGAGCTTTCGACCTCGTGGTTTTTAGCGATAAAACGCACGTGAACCAAGCAGAGATGTAGATTCGAAACTTTTAGACCTAATTCAATTTTCTTTGCTCGTGGCAGACCGAGGTTCCGGAAAAGTCAAAAACCCAGAACGAGAGTTGCAAGTTTTCGGGCTCCACTCCTGAGGGTCCCATACGTCCGTTATTTAGTTTATTTTTGGAGTTTTAACGCTTTAATAACGCGATGTCATACATCTTATAAGCACGGAAGGGAAACTTCGAGATCTTTCGAGATGTTTCGTGCATCAGCGCCGCCTGGCGTAACTGTTGAAAACTAATACGTAACCTGCCGACAACAAAATTTGATGTAAAATTTCATTTATCTACATGAAATACGGCTGGACAGTTGATAATTATTTTTTGACCGCCAAGAGTAAGTTTTTTAAACTTTTTTTTATTTCTCTCTAGAATCACTCAAAATTCTTTAATTACTCGAGTCTCGTTGAACTGCCTATAGGTACTGAGAGAGTTTGCGGAATGACTGTTATTAATTAAGCTTGAAAACTTTTTCAAAGTTTTGTCTGTTTCACGCAAATGACTACCTACTCCTTTCTCCGGATAAGTCATAGCACGTCTTATGTCAAGGTTGAACCTAATTTCTCGTCTCGAAGTCAAACTCTCGAAACTAATTATATCGCCAGCCGAACTGTAGTAATAATCACCCCGCAGCAGAACTGCAATATTCTCAGA
This sequence comes from Cephus runcator, assembly GCA_030142495.1. Taxonomy (NCBI): domain Eukaryota; kingdom Metazoa; phylum Arthropoda; class Insecta; order Hymenoptera; family Cephidae; genus Cephus; species Cephus runcator. Next base: position 3,203,014 of record JARQTC010000387.1, on the reverse strand, counting down.
AAAGGGTTGAGGTCGATTATTAATTTCTGGTACGGACAGGTGTCGCTATCTGGACATTTACGTCGTACCTGACATTAGCCATCGTTCGACTAGCTTTAATTAGTTTTCTCATTTATTAATTAACATTTTCGTAATATTTTCCAAACAAAAGTTCTTGCACACTCATATCCATATTACGTTTCCTCGTATTTCAGCCACAGACGTTCCTAAAATTTGTCCTTAGCATGGATACCTATAGATTCTCCTATTGTTAGAGAAAATCGATATTCAAATACAAATTGCCTATACAACAGTATGGCAAATAATAATGAACTTAACGTGGCTGCGAGGATAATTCGTTTGAGGGAACGCGATAGTTCCACACGAAAATATCATATAGGTGGAATATAATAAAGAACATATTTTCTAACATTTATGTATTTTTTGCCATATTCCACCTGTATGACATTTTAGCGTGGGTACGCCCTACCTGTAAGCACTTTTTGATTACTAGTGTCGTACATTGTGGAGGAAAATATAATTTTCTCTCGTTGGCTGTACAATGCACAGCAGTAGATACGTATCAACAGCCTCTAGCCTCTATTACGAATGGATTCACAAATGTGTTCATAAAGTGATGCTTTTCACGCTTCGCCACATCCTAGCATGTGCTCATAATGTCCACCCTGTGGTTACTTATTACACGTATCCTGGTGCCTAGTGTGAATTGCGTCAAATGGGTGCATAATGAAACTCCTGTATATTTGACGAACGTGTCCTTGATAAATATGAGCAATTCGTGAAAATGAAAATATTTAGTTAAAAAGTGTAATCTTAGCGAAATCACGTAAAAGCAACGTTAACGTACAAAACATATAAAAATATGTATCATAATATATATAATATTACGACAAGACTGTTTAACCATTAGAAGTGAAATTACGGTGGTAAAATAAAAATTAACTTCTGTATTTTATTGCAATTTAGGTAATATTAGCAGGGTCTGAAAATCATAATTTTCCCCGGGTTAATTGAGCTCGAGTAAGTAATAGGTGAAATGAAGAGAAGATTCACTGGTCATTCGCCATATTCCTCTACCTAGAAATTTCCCTAGATTAGCATACTTAGTACAGACATTGTTTTCGTAATCCTTTCTATGTTATCCTCTTCGGATTCCGATCTCTATCCTCTTGCCTTCACGTCTTTGTGCCTAAGAGTTGGCAGAGGGGTTGATTACGTAAGCATAGCATATACAGAAGCTTCCGCAAGTCTTGAATTTATCCCACGGCGTTAAATACAAATAATTGTCATAAACTGGTTTCTTTTGTTCCCATTCATGTAGCCAACCGGTTTTCATTCGACGCTTACTCCAAAACGCTTATCCTGGAAGTATTTCTAAAGAGCCCAAACGGAATTACGATTCGAGTCAGTCAAGTTGGCTTAACCGTCACAATACTCTGTCTTGTTCTTCTTTATAGTCATGTTAAATTACTATATCTAAGATTGGACTTTTCTTCCGGGTTAAAAAAAAAAATACGGAAAGCAGTGGCAGGTAATAAATATTTCACTAGAAATCGATTTCAACCAAGTCACTAGAAATAGCCAGTCAGCAGATCAGGTTTGCGCGGCCGATCGATCGGGCAGTATAGCCCAACCCTCCAGTAAGGGAAGTAGGAAAGCGGTTAGACGGTACAGTTTATTTACATTTCCTGAGATGCCTGAAGACCTCAGCTGTCTATTAGTCTTCATTTAGACTGTCTAAATGTTAGCGAAAATCAACCAGACGCATTAAACTCTCACGTGTAATTGAGGTACGCTGATTTATTATTTTATAATTATAAAATGATATCAAAAATTTGAGATATCAAATCGCGACATTCTTCAAGTTATCTCATTCAAAATGTCGTATCTTGATTTTGATGTTTACAACATTTTTTATTTATTTTATCTTATGCATCGAGATCTCACTGTCGATCTTTATGACGTTAACGAACGACTCCGTCGATGTTTTACTGTTCTAACGTCGTACCAACTGTGATATTTGTGTTTGCAGAATGTGCTGCGCGAGTTGGAGCAGAAGAAACCACAATTGGATGAGCTGGTTCACACCGCAGAAAATCTTCGCGCCGATACCAACCGACAGCAGCTACACGGCAAGGGTGAGTTTTTGAACTGTTAATATTGTTTTACGGTCTAGGGTGATTTTGATACGTGAAACTCAAAATTTCCTAAAGTCCATTAAATGCGGATGTGACTATGACGATTCTTGAAACTGGAGGATTATTCATTAGAATATATTAAGAGTAACGACAGGATGGATTTACGCAGGTTCGCGCGATATTAGACCGTGCGAATTTTATCGTCCCCAAAGTGATCCGCATTGGATAGAAAATTGTGTAGGGGGACAGGTCAGAAGATAGATTTCTTTTTTCGACGTGAAAAGAATCGAGCTCAGAAACTCCGATTTCGTTGACCACGCGTAAACTTTCAGTAAGGTCGGCCCTATTAACCTCATTCGTCTTATTTATTTGCCAGAGTTTTCCAAGGATTGAGAGTAATGCTGCGAGAGAGAGAGAGAGAAATAGCTAGGCCAAAAATAGAGAGCGCTCTCTATCTTACTCTATGCCACGTGGCATTGAATCACAGTTTTATAAATTGAATTTTTTCAACGGCACTTATCTCTTTCCTGTCGCTATTTGTATTTCCACTCCTCTAATGCCTACTGGGTAATATTTTCGTACTCAATAATATTACTTTGACATTTCTATACCAACATCGAAAATGGTTGGTAGTTATGTTTGCAATTTTTTTTTTTTTTCATGACTTGCAAATGCTTTTCCTTCTGGCGACAGTCGTTCTTGTTGCACTATTAATTATTTCAATAGCAGCAGGGGGATACCTCGATCAACTGTGTATTGTTCGTTTTCTATTACTGCCTGAGTACCTCCGTCTACTGTTCTCCATATTTCGCATTACCAGACAATTCTTTCCTCTATTGTTCAGCCCTTACTATTCCCTGGCGGCATAAAAAAAAAAGACCTCGTATTTGCGAGTAGTAAAAGTCCTGATGCGCCACGGTGCATTTTCGCAAAATATTGCCTCCCTTTTTTTTTCACCGAGCGATTCAACGTGCGCACGTACATTTGTTTTACACGAAAAATTTTTTAGCAGCTTACTTCAGAAGGGAAAGTAACGTTTGCGCAACGAACAAGTTTTTTTTTATCCCAACACCAGCCAGACGTGCGTCGGAACGTGTTTTCGAGTGATCACGTATTAAAAACCTTCACTTTACTCGCGTATACTCTATTTGAAAATACTTTACAGACTATTTGCCGTAAAACCGGCGAGGCCAAAAAAAAAAAGAAGAAGTCGTGCGTTCAATTTTAAAGGGGATATTTCCATGTGTCATAAAGCTCCACCGTGCGAAACGTATTTCGAGCGACAACGGAATTACGTTACACGGTATCCTCGTGATAATTCATAAAACATAATATTCCCATAAATTTAGTATCAGTTTGAAACTTGGTCCATTAATCATAACGATACAAAATTCCGAGCGTATCCTATATAATGCAATCTCATTACGTCATATAATCCCGTGTAGATTAGTTATTACTCTATTAAATTCCTGCGAGTCTTCGTGCGGATATCTACACGAACGAAACAGCCACTGCAATAACTTTGCCAATATGTGATATTAGCATCGCTATCAGTATAGCGGCGTGCTATTATAATGGTATCGTCCATTGAGATCTGGGAGTCGAATCGAAGGTGCATCGTCCGTTGAAAGGCGAAGCCAATGTAAAGTTCATGGCTTTCGTCACGAACGGTGCACACGAATTTATGCATTTCTAAAGGCCCGAAAATAGATATCGTGCTATTTATCATTATGCGTTGAATCGAAAGATTTGACGATTCGTCGTATTACATAAAATCAGCCGTAGAAGAGGACTCGTTGGGGTACGTGAATTATCACTCGGATGAACCCTCCGGGGTCTAGTGGGACGTCTGCGTCTGGCTTCTGGGAATGATGATGTCCTCAGACAATTGCATCTCTCAGCTAGAAGCTCTGTCTATGTTCTGGATGTTCAATGCTTGTAATTCCGCGTCCACGTTCCCCTTTATGATTGAATTTGACGTCGATTGGAGTGGCGATAGTTTCCGGCAGGGTGTGATTAACCCGTGGACTGTTCAGTGTCTATATACGGTTGGTTGGAGGAGTAATCAGAAAGTGGAAGTAGGGAATTGGTATTGATTTTGGTATCGACTTTTTCGTAAATTAACCCTCGTGTTTACATTGCCACAAGATTTGTGGTATCAGCGGATATAATTTTTGCTGGTTCAATTTATTTTTCGCTCTTATTTTACCCAGGGAATAGGCCCAATTCGAAATTGAATTTTTCAATAACGTAAAAAGATTTTCTTACGGACGCAACGTGACTGTCCTTAAGAAACGTGTATCCAACAACTTATCTCGTCTCTGAAGATCGAGTGGACTTCGGAGTAAAATCAATTTTCAATTCTTAACATCGACACTTCACACGGTACGCGCGGTTCTCTTCTTTGGGAAATGGGAAAAGTTTGAGTAGTTTTTAAGTCCCGCGCGACTTACCTCTAACAGCCACCCTTGAGTAGTGTCAGTGTTTTCTGAAGGGTGACACGAGTGTCGAGAGTGCAGATATAACTGGTCACGGAGTACCGAAAAATCATAAAATATTATCAGCACTTTCATTAGACTTACTTCAGTAAGATTGAAACGTATTAGTTATCAATTACTTGGAATTCCTTCTTTTTTTTTTCCATTTATATACCCATAATACCTAAAATCCATCATTTGCGGTCTGTCGTTTTAATTAATTTACACCGATTGTAATATATTACATTTAATACCTCAAAGACCCCCTCGCTGTCCCCCTGCCGTCCTTATCGTTTTACCAACGAAAGACCTCCGGTACTTTGTGTGTATTGGCTGAGGCTTTACACAAGAGGCTTACGTTAACCAAGTGAACATCTCGTGGTAAATGCCGCCTCGGAGGTGGCGGACTGGGCTTTAATTACGCGCACGAAACATACGAGACGTGCTGGCGTGCGCACCAGTTTTACACGGGTTACTGCGCATCCTTGTGGTTTAGTTTATGTAGCGTGAACTTGCTGTCTTGGAGTTGGACTGAAGTTTCTCGTGCGCGCCAGAATTCGTGTTCGTCTTCTTGCCACGAAGGGATTTCAGAATTTCTATCTAGCGTGTAGACGCTTTTTCCTCCTGTTACCTCGTGGCAGATACCAGCCTTCGCATTTGTATCCCGTAAAACACCGCGTAGGTCTGCGACGTCAGACTTACCGGAAATGAGGGACTTATCGTGGGAGCTCTTTAACCGTGTCTCCTGTGCAAGCTCAGTGATATAAACTTTGTAATACGGAGTGTGTTAATTGGAAAGACTGTATGCGCTATATGTTAACCATGTGCATACGCATGGTTGCACGTGGATAGGGTGCATAGACGACAATAAGGGCTACTTCAAAGTCCTGAATGTACAGTGCAAATTACAGTTTGACGTACGTAGCTTGGTGATGCTGTTATGTATTAACGCGGGTATACGTAGGTGGCATAATATCACAAGCGTATAATGGTACGTGAGTAACAACGGTACGTCAGGCTGTTTTTGCGGGTAAATTTTAACTGGATTTTTAATAAAATTGACGTTGCCAGTCGCATTTGTTTACCTTGTTAATTTTTATATTCCTACTTGTATGAAGGGGTTGGTATTTCTTTTTATTGTCGTATCCATTCTAGTACCCTTGTAGTGTATCTTGGGGATGCAGCTTCTTGGCAGAATTATAGTGGGACGAATAGAATCGTGTTTCTTTGGTTTGGATTCAATGGAATTTTCTCAATCGAATTATTTTTATCTAATTGCGGGAAATTAACGAAATGAATTTGCGAAAAATGACTTCTTACAGGGGTTTATGAATGTATAATTGTAAGGGAAGATCAGTGCAATAAGCGTAATTGCGTAATTGAGGACAGAGGGTGTAATAACTAGAAATATGCCACCCTTCTTTAAGTGTACCTTACGGCTAGAAAGATTTACGAGCTGACAGAGGAAAACCGATGGAAGCAGTAAGGCCGAGTGAGGTTCGGAAATTATATGCAAATTGTAGCAATTATAGTTGCTACAGTTATGTAGGATTTTTACCTTTTCACGATTCATCCGGATCAGCAGTTACGTCAAGACAGAAAAAATTCTTATTGTGACAGCAGGGGGAGTGATTGGATAAGGAATCGAGGTTCATGCAAGTAGTGGAACCTATTATGATACCCTTAAAGGGAAAATTCTCTTTTATTCGATTCAACGAACAGGAGATTCTTCGATATCAAGTGAACGTTATCAAATTATATGAAATCGATTTCTCATTAATCTCTTTCTTACTTCTCCCACTGTCATAAATCTACCAGGTGGATGAGCAAGGAATTCCAATATTAAACGCATATCCGAAATCGTGTAACTTCAATCTCACTTCTGTATAACCACTGTACCGTAGTCTAATAATCGTATATACTTTTGCTGATACGTCTGCCAGGCCTGAAACTTTAATACGAGTTCATACAAAATACAAGCATAGAAGTTACCGCAAGGCACTTTCGATATTCTATTATTTCCAGAAAAATATAAGTTTCAGCAACTCCATTGTGATTTTTATCTTTTTGTTTTTTCTTCTTTATTTCGTCCTCCGAGTTATATCGTCCAATAATAAGATCTCGCGACGAACAATTAACAGGAATTGTTGTTCGTCTAGTTAAGGCGAATGTCACGTAAATGAGAGAAGAGTTCGTTCAATTATAAGTTACGAATCTAAGGACAGTAAGTAACGCAAAAACGAATCGTATCGGTATATACGTGTATAAAATTACTCTCCTCTCTCGCTAAAGTACTCTTTTAATAAGTTGCCGGATTCGCGTAGGATCTTCTCCAGTCTTTCATGACTTTTACATGAATATTCTACCGAATTTACGTTCATAAAATTGACATCTAAGTACACAAAAAATTCTTTCATTTTTTTTTTGATCTTATATATATGTATTATATATATGTATTTACTATCATATAAATTTCTATACCCTCTATTTATCATTTTCACTAAATCTTCTACACTCGCCTCCTCCTCCTTTTTGTTCATCCTTGAAACTTACCTATACACTCTATCGTAGCTAGTCGCTTTGCAATTACGCCAAACTACGGCTGGCTTACATCGAATAAATTCTACGTACTTAGCATGCCGTGTCGTAAGTTACGTCAGTAATATAGGTGCGCACTTGGGACGTGTAATTGCACAGTTATATCAATTAATGTATTAGTTGGGACAGACACCTGGCACTTATTTTTCTGAGATACTTTGTATACCTATATGTATGTGTATAAAAAAAAGTTTGCTGCTTCGCGTAGCAGACTGAAAGAACATTTTTTTGCCGAATTCACCTTAATTACGTTAGTCAGGTTTTTCTTGTATATTAATACAACTATGTAATTTCATAGGAGTCACGTTCGTAATTTGCATTAATCGATCCTTTATGCCACTTAAATACCCAAGTCAAGGCACTAGTATGAGTGTATACCTATGGGGGACTATTTTACGTTAAATTTCATAGGAAGATGTCCCCTCCAAAAGCTATTTTACTCGTGGACCAACCATAGCTATGTTACTGTTATCCTGAATTATATAAAGATCCTATTCTCTTTTCGCCCTTGTAATTGTTTCATTCGTTTGCTCATTAATTTATTATAGCACTAATTAACGTTCATTCTCACGAATCCATGCGTAAACCAGCCATTGTTAATGCTCGTCATTTTTAAAGCCACGACTATTTGTCTGAAGTGAAATCCTATAGGTAGTGAAGTTAAATACCATGCTGTTATGAAGTTGTTAATGACATAATGGGAAAATAATGAATATTATCATACCCGCTATTATTAATTTTGATGTTGACGGTTTACCACGTTTCGTACTTTACGAAATCTTAATATATTAAATATTAGCGGTTTTCCACGTTTTGTACTTCACCCACCTGTATTCCCTCGTTTCATTCAGTAATATCCGCGTCTGTCTCTTATCGTCTGTGAAACTGACGCTTGACGTAGGGTAATATTGACAAGTCAATATTTTCCATGTTCTTGATAAACCTTGCCATTCTATTTCATGTTATCTTTATTCACAAGCTGAACACTCCTTTTTTACAGTCTTTTGTATCCTTCTTTTATATTACTGTACCAATTGCACAGGGGTAACGCTTTTATTCGAATATAATAATTGACGGTATCAAAATATTTGACGAATTAATCAGCCTTCTTATCGGAAGAAAATGGGGGAAGGAGGTGATATTAGGAAATAATGATAATAAAATGGTAATAATAAAATAGGTAACAAAGGGAGACTTTGTTTAATTTGTCTTTTTTTGTCTTTTTTTTTATGGGAGTCAAAGGGGGCGAGAAAGGGGTGCAAAAGAGTTTATCCCTGCACGACCGTGCGAATCAACCTTTATACTTGTATACGCTAGATTAGATTTCTACGATCAAATGCAGCTTTTCATACTTCAGTTTTATCCCATTAATGTGAAAGGCTACTTAACTCTGTGAAACGTGCAGGTTGTTTTTGTTTTTCGTTGCGTCGAATCAATAGATCCGAGTGCTCGAGGCACCTGCCGTTTCACCTATTGCGTAGCTCTACTATGCTATGTAATATATACGATATACTATAGTATATATGTATGTAATAACCATATATATATATGTTTATATAATCCAATGGTACTCGTTGATGATATCGTCCTGCGGTGAAAATATTCCATTTAACGGTTGAGTGACGGGTTCATTTAAATGTCCGCGAAGTAGTGCCGCGCGGATATTGTCTCCTGGTTAATTATAAAACTCGCAAATATCTGGCTGGGATTTTTCATCACCTCGTTATTTCGAGAGACGATCATAACGAGCAGATAAACTCTGCCCGTTCGCTATACTCGCTTGTCCTATGCGTTCAAGTAAAAATTCATTCGTTTTCACTCCTCCCTATGCTATCCAGCATTGGGTTTCAGTCAAATGGTTATTAATCTATATACTTTATAAAAGTTGATTATGATATTCAAGGCGATTGGAATTGGTCTTTTTTTTTTTCTTTTTCTTTTACCAAGATTAAAATGTCACGCTCGAATTCGTTTGATCACCCACGTCCCGTTCCAATATGCTTGCGGCCGCACTGCGCGACAAGGCGGAACAATTCTGCCAGGAGCTCCGGAACTAGCTCTATAGATATTATACTTGGATTGCATAACGATTTTACAAAGCTGCCATAGGGCGATTCTTCGTTCGGTCGATTGAAATAATAGAGCGGGACAAATTTGCTTAATAATTTTACACGCAATTTACGCGATGACGGGTTTACTGTATTTTTCGAATAATTACTTCTGCGCTATTTTCGTAAAGGATTATATATTGCGTGTACTTGGTTATTGATAATTGACTAAAATCAGCAGATCGTACAGAGTAGTCGTTCGACAGGTCTCTACCGTACATTTGTTGCTAGTACTAACTTTTACATACATACGGCTATTTGGCAAATGTATTGTCGAAAATTGTATTATTGCATATCACGAAATTCAAATATTACTAATGATCATTTATTTCATAGCGATTATACATTTTACGCGTTTCACTAATATTCTTTATATTTCGTTGTATAGACAAATCAAATTTTTAACGTTTTGCCCTGTAGCTCTCTCGCATGGTAAAAATTTCACATCCAATAAGTCGTATTAGTGAAATAAATGTTTTTTTTTTATCACCGAGCAAAAAAAAATCGAGACGCACGTAGAAAGAGAAAAAGAGGGAAAAAATACAGTGGCAGGTAATTTTCCATGCGAGACTCATCTGCTCTCTTTTCAATCACAACCCCGCAGTGGTTTGCTCGCGTGCAATAAACCGCGAGTGGTGACGCTACGTCTGGTCCATTCGTCCCGAGGATGCTGAAAAAAGAAAAAAAAAAAAAAAAAAAGACAAAATAAAATACAAAGCAAAATGAGAGGTACGAGCGAGGTTACTGGCTGTGGCCGCTATAGCAAAGTCCGTTTCGCGTTTCATCCTTGTCTCTTCCACGTGCAGTAGGGGGTGGGCTTATCTCAGGTCTCCCGGTGACGCCTTGCAGACTTTCCGGCAGTCTTGCTTCATCATCTGCTCGCAGCACGGTAAGCCGTCTTCGGGATGCGAAACACACGAATACGTATCGTAGCACGCGCCATGTTTTATTCAAGCTGCGTTTGTTTTGCCGCACGACTACGACGTCGCGACGCTCTGCGACTGGTTCTTCTCGATGGGAGTAAAAAGGTCCCGTAAGAAAGATGGAGGGGAACGAGCGGCACCCCGGGTGACACCTCTATCTTGCGAAAATATTAAAAGTCTAGATATTACCCACGTCTTATTCTTGGCTTTAGCGTTCAATGCGAAACGTTGAATTTTTTTCACGAGTGCTACCACGTGGATCCTCCTCTCCGATAACGATGACGATAACAATGGGGAGACATAATTTTCTTTTCTTATTCATTGAGGGATTTACGTCACCTTCAGACACACCAGCCCTTCGGCGTTTCTCGTTATCGACTCGGGTATACATGCACACTGTCTCTGTGTATATAGATGGGGTAACAAATGAGTAGGAAAATCTCGCAGTTAAATGAGACAAGATAGAAAAAAATGCGATGTTCCAATATGGATGGGATATGAGGATGAAATCGAATCGATACGTTAGGACGTCGCGTATTTTTCCAAAGACGCTGAGGGATCGTCTATTCCTTGGCGTGGAAGGGAGCGAGAGAAATGGATGCTGGGTGTAAAGGAGCAGAGGAGGACGATTGTTCGAGGATGGTTACGGAAGGTTTGGGGTGGTCGGCTCTGCGGATGGGTGGTATATTCAAGATGGCTGACAGGTGGGAAATATAGGAGATGGGCTCTACTGCTCCCATGGCACAAGGAGTTAGCCGCACCTATCCCGTTGCGATATGCAGCAGGGAAAGGTCGCGCTATGGCGTTTTATTAAAAATGCTAATTACGTTATTTTTCAAGACTCGGAGCGAGTCTCATCTTGGAATAGGAGCGTAAAGTAGTTGGAATGGCAGTGCGCTAGGTGCGTTTTCGCGAGTTACGGCTATCTTGGAAAAAGGAAATAAAGAATAAAGAAAAGTGCCTTTTAAACGGAACCCTAGGGAGATCACCTTAGCGAAGGATCCAGCGACGAGCAATCTAGCAGAAGCTACTTTATCTTTAACGAAGATGGTTTTATTATTTTCTCGTTTCTTTACCTTAACTAGGATTACTTTTTTTGATCTTTTTTTTTTTTTTTTCTTACGACGTTATTTCGTTGTACTGTCCATATAGGTGTATGCGGATCGTGCTGTCTCTTCTGATCAGGACCATGTTTAACGCGCATGCGCACTCGGTCTACGCGTGATACGTTTACGCGGTGTCGATCTCGTTGTGAAAATTGCTTCGTTAAGAAGAAACGTATCATTTGCTTGAGGTATATAGGAGAGGTGAGAGAGAGAGAGAGAGAGAGAGAGAGAGAGAGAGAGAGAGAGAGAGAGAGAGAGAGAGAGAGAGAGAGAGAGGG